>JAODAL010008486.1:0-42500 GCA_025379985.1 Phyllomedusa bahiana
TTTGTCCATGGGGGTCCCAAAACTGTGATCAACGAACCACAAAATTAAGATAACATTTCATGTGTAAAAACTGTACAAAACCCCCCAAAAAGTTGGCAGAATAATATGACATATTATTGGAAAAAATGACATTTCTGATTTTACAGCCTAATGCTAAAAAAATCTGTTAAACGATTGTAAGGTTAAAATGCTTAATAAACCCATACATAAATTCTTTGATGAATATAGCTTTAAAAATAAGGTCAGTTCTAAGGGGTTTTCACTGTACTCGTACCTTAGGGGCTTTACACATGGCAGATGTCACCCAAAAACCATTCTTAAAAAATCATTGCTAAAAAAACACAACTGGAGCTCCTCCGATTTGAAACACAGTTGTATGCCCGGTAAATAGGAAAACTTGTCTGCAAAAGCAGGAGATAAGATCTGCTCCTAACTCTGAAGAGAAGCAAAATCAAAACAACGATGTATTTGGTAATATTCTTTACTTACCTTTGCCTACATATTTAAAGCTAATCATTGCAGTGAGAATACTCCTTTAACACAGCTTACATACACCCTCACATTATAAATTGAAATACCAGTTAAGCCCCAAACAAAAATATATTATTTATTATACTATTTATTATACTGCTAGATAAATAACCTAAGGCTATGTTCACACGGCTTAATTGCGGGACGTAATTTCGCCCCGCAATTACGCCGTGGGGACGGGGGCGGGGGGGGAGCGGGGGAGTAAGCAGGGGGCCGGAAACTTTCGCCGGCCCATAGACTATCACTGTTTAGCGGCGTATACCCCGCTAGAAAGTGACATGTCAATTATCTCCCCGCCCGGCGATTCGCCGGGGGGAGAGGAGACATAATCCATAGTTCTCTATGAGAACCTTTTTGAATTAACCGTAATAAATGGCCGTTTTCAGCCCGTAATTGGCGCACTTCGGCGCGTAATTACGGACCGAAATACGGCCCATTTTAAGCCGTGTGAACATGGCCTAAACGGTGTACTTTCTAAATTGTCGTCTCTCGTTGGGAGTTTATTTTATTAATTCACCTCAGAGCCTTGGCAATTGTGGCCCAGTGCTGTGTAATTAACCATGTTAGGCTTTAAACTAACATGATTCTTTTTCATTCCTGAGTCAGGTTATATGTCAAATCAAAAGATTAAGGCCATATTTAGCAGAATAATTAGAGAGCTCACTATTCAAAGTGGCACAAGATGGGCCCAATATATTGGGTAATGAAATAGCAGATGTATGGAAAAATTGCCATTTCACTTTGCACCATCCATTGCAAATTCATTTCTTTAAACATCTGGGGGGTCAAATTGCTCACCACACCCCTTAAAAATGCCTTTAGGGTGCTTTCACACAGTGCGTTTTTGGTGTGTATTTTTTTCTGGCAGAAATGCACGTTAATTGCTGTGCATTTCTTCAAAAAATGCACCAAAAAAACGCATTGTTTGAAAGTGCCTTTAGGGTTGTACATTACAAAATGGGTTAATCTCTAATGTGTTTCTGCTGTATTGGTACCACAGTGGTTATGCAAATGTGACATGGTGCCCCAAAACCATTCCAGCAAAATCTAAAAGCCACATGAGGATTCTTCCCTTCTAAACTCTGCCCTATGTACCCAAACATCAATGGTGTCTTGGGGGTTTCAGCCTGAGCCCTGTCATATATGCTGGCAAAATATTAGGGACAGATGTAGGGTATTTCTAAAACAAAGAAAACTAATTTAATAAAAGTTTTCAAAATGGGTAGATTCCAGCAGGTTTTCACTGTCCCGGTACTCTAGGAGCTCCGCAAATAAGACATGATGCCTTAAAGCGGTTATAGTAAAATCTGCTGTCCAAAATCAAACCTTCTGAGTCCTGCGGTGAACCCAAGCATTGTAAAAAAAAATTTGCAGTGCTAATTCTCTTTTTATCCCTTATGAAAATGAAAATTTTTTAGTAAAATTACATATTATTGGATAAAATGGAATTTCTGATTTTACAGCCCAATACTGAGAAAATCTGTCGAACACTTGCGAGGTCAAAATGCTTACTGAACCCATAGATAAATTCCTTGAGGAGTGTAGTTTAAAAATGGGGTCCGTTCTGAGGGGCTTTTTAGGTTTGGGAAACCCCAGGACTTTTCACTTTGGGGCCCTGGACAAAAAAAAAGGGATTCCCGGAAAAAACATTGTTTTTTAAAAAAAAAAAAACTGGAGCCCCTTTCCCTTTGAAAAAATGTTTTTGCCCCAAAAATAGTCTATAAGCAAAAAAAGGGGGGTATTTTTGTGGGTGTTTTTTTTTTTATCTGGAATTTTTTGGGGAAAAAAAAAAATTTGGGAAAAAAAAAAAAAGAAAATAAATATTTTGGAAAAAAAAAATTTTTTTTTTTTAAATTTTTTCAACTAAATATTAAAAAAAAAACTGTTGGTAACAATACTTTAAAAAAACCCCTTTCTGAACTTGATTTAAGTTATTAAGGGGTTTTACCTGTACGGGTACTCATGGAACCCCTGGAAAAAGCGACAAAGTTGATTATTCTCCTTTTTTCCTTGGGAAAAAAACAAAATTGGTGGGGGCTAAAATCACATAAGTAAAAAAATAAAATAATTCTTTCTATTTGGCCTCAAGAGTAGTGTGAGCGATTATTATCGACAAAGTTGAAAAGGCACAGGGTTTTTTGTTGACGAAAAATTTTTAAAATCAAAGCGGGAAAAATTTTGGTTTTTAAAAACTGTGCATCATCTATTAATAAGCGCCCCTTTTCGGGGCTTTTCCCTTTATTTTGGCGCCAGCAAATCACTTACAGAATAGGCGGGGGGGAGATTGTGTTTTACGTCAGACTGGGATGTTTTTTGGGTTTTGCGATTTTGGGTGGAAAAAACACAAAGACCCTTCCGTTTTTTTCATAAAAAACCCCTTTCCTTTTCCCTGATCCCGTGTCCCCCTCAAACCTCTCATTGCCTTTGGACGTTTCGCCCCTGCCCGTGTCCAAAAAACTCAGCAAAATTATTCTATTTCTTCACAGAAAAAAGCTCAAATGTTGGCTTAAACTTTTTCAACTTAGTTAATCCGAGATTGGGGAAAATTTTTTAAAAGTAGTTAGGGAAGAATTTTAAAGGGGGCATTACCGCCCTTTTTAAAGTCCCCATAGGGGGGTGGGGGGGGGGGGTTCCCGCGGGCGAACACAGACTACTCTATAAAGAATTTCTGGAAAAGTTCACCAAGACCCTTTGGGGTTTGAATTCCCCTGGGAATAGCTTTAAATTTTTAAACCCCTTTTTATTGAAAAATTTCCTGGATATTTGGGCCCGCCCCGGGAAATTATATTTTGGAAAAAACATCTTTTTTAGTAAAATGGGGTTCCTTTTTTAGGTTTCAAAAAATCCAATTTTCTTATCAGTATCATTTCAGATAGGTGTTCTTTTTCAATCTTGCCCATTCCACTTTGGTTTATATACCACCTTGCAAAATTAAATTAGAACCGCAATTTTGTAGTCAGCCCCCAGGTTAAAAGGTTTCCAAAAATACCTTTTTTTATCCGAATACATTTTTAGATACGTGGGTTTTTTTACTTTGGGGGCCTACAGCCCTTTTTTCATTGAGGCACCTTGCACTTAAAGTGAATACAGCAATTTTGGAGGACCACAGGTGAATTGGAAAAATGCCAAAAATAAATTTTATTAACCCAATACATTTCAGATAAGTGTTTTTTTACTTTGGCGCACTACAGCTTTGTTTTTTTGAGGCCCCCTTGCATTTAAATGTGAATTTCAGCAATTTTTTAGTCACCACAAGGGTGAATTTTAACGGGCCCCAAAAAATTTCCCTTTTTTTAACCCAAAAACATTTTCAGAACATGTTTTTTTTTTCTTTGGCCCCACTACAGCTTTGTTCATTGAGGGACCTTGCCAAATTTAAAAAGGAAAACAGCCCAAATTTTTTAGTCCCCCCACAGGTGAAAATTTAAAAGGGGCCAAAAAAAACCATTTATTATCCGAATACAAATTTTAGATACCCTGGTTTTTTTTTACTTTGGCCAGGGCCCGCTTTGTTGATAGATTTTTACTTTGCAGTTTAAAATTTTAAAAAACAGCAATTTTGTAGTCACCCAGGTGGGAAATTTAAAAGGTGCCAAAAAAATTTCCTTTTTTTTTTCCCAATACATTACAGATACGTGTTTTTTTCACTTTTGCCCAGTACAGATTTTTTTTGATAAAAGCCCCCCCTTTCAGTTAAAATTTTAACCCGCAATTGTTTTAAATTTTCACTGGTGAATTGATAAATGCCAAAAAAAAAACCCCTTTTAAATTTTCCCAATACATTCAGAAACGTTTTTTTTTAAATTTTTTCGCATACAGCTTTGT
Source organism: Phyllomedusa bahiana (assembly GCA_025379985.1). Taxonomy (NCBI): domain Eukaryota; kingdom Metazoa; phylum Chordata; class Amphibia; order Anura; family Hylidae; genus Phyllomedusa; species Phyllomedusa bahiana. Next base: position 4,357 of record JAODAL010008486.1, read on the forward strand.
TTATTGAGGCACCTTTTCACTTTAAAAATGAATTTCAGCAAAATTTTTTAGTCACCACAGGTGATTTGAAAAGGTGCCAAAAAAAACCTTTTTTTTATCCAATACATTACAGGGGAAAAGGGGTTTTTTTTGCACTTTTTTCCCATCCAGATTTGTTGGAAAGCCCCCCTTGCAGTTTAAATTTTTAATCCAGCAATTGTGTTTGTTACCAAGGTGAATTGATAGGGGCCAAAAAATACCTTTTTTTATCCCCAAAGCATTTCAGATTTCGTGTTTTTTTTTACTTTGGCCCCGGGCCGTTTTTTGTTTTAGATCTACTTTGCAGTTAAAATGTGGGAAAAACAGCCCTTTTTTTTTTTTCTTTGAAAGGGGTTTAGAAAAAGCATTTTTTGCCGTCTTTTAATAAAAGACTTTCCAAAACTCTTCCATACCTTCTCAAAATTTTTAGATTTCTGAACATGGGGCGAAATTTAGGTGGGAAGCGAGCAAAGGGGGGGTAGGGCATGGGGTAGAGGTACGAAGAAAGGGGCTCCTTTTCCCGGCTGGCGACAAACCATGCCAGCGGATCATCATTGCAGGACCCTTTAGGCCTTCAACGATGGGTCAGGGCCCTGTGAATCTCAGTAAAGAACACGTCGCCAAAACTATCCTTCATGGTTAATCAAAACCCGGGTTCAGCAGTCTTACCTCCCCGTCCTCCCGTTTTACGGCCAAATTCGTCATCAGCATCCCTCAGCACCGGGCCCCAAAAGGGAAACACCCAAAAAGTCAACTCGTGGGAAACCCCCCACTGGGTAATCCATTTTCCCCAAGACCTCTTTTATGAAAAAAAGCGGTTTTGGGGGCAGAAGGCATGTTAAAAGATAAGAGGCCAAAAAGGGTGATTTTCTCTGCCTGACGCCCAGTTCTGGGGCCACAGAGGAGGGAAGGAAACCGGGCAATCGGAAAAAAACCCCCGGGGGTCGGCAACGCCTTGCAGCCCCCCTTTTTGTAGCCCGAACTCCTATCAGAAAAGTCAGGGGCGACGAATCCCCCCTGTGTTTATGATTTGATGATGCATTTTTCGGATCCAACTGGTCTTTTTCAGGGAGGGAAATTTTCTTGGAGCCCCCTTCACACTGGACGAGGGGGAAAAGGGTGGGGGGTAGGGGTCCGTAAAAGGGGGTTTCCCCCTCAAAAAAGGGAGGGGGGCGGTCGCGAAGTTTCCCCTGAAATGGGTTCCGCCAGCCCGGTCCGCAAAAAAACCCCTCCTCGCTTATCCCCCGTCAAAAAGGGCCAAAGGGCCTCTCAAGCCCGGGGGCCCTTTTTTGAGCAAGCCCCTGATTCACCCAACGAAAGTCATAGCCCCCCCTTTGGTAAACGCAAAAAGTAGAACAAAAACCTTAGGTGGTTAACCACCACCAACAAGTCAGTCACATCACGAAAGCATGAGTTAAATTTGGGGGCAACAATGGCCCCCAAAAAGGGGCCCGACAAAAAGCCGGGCCCCCCAACCACTGTTTACACCCTCTGTCTTGCCTCCCCTCCGCCACCCCCAAGCGTTCCCCCAGCCCGGCCCCTGGGCCCCTCAGAGTCCCTGATCAGGGGGTCAGCTGCGCTTTTAGCCCCCCAAACCCTCGCCCGAGTAACCCCCAGGGACCAACCCGGACCCATCCACCAACCCCCTTTTCCTTTCCGCCGTTTGGGCCCACCTGCACCCATACAGAAAGGGGGGGCCCGTCAGCAGAAACCTTTTGTTTCCAGGTTTGGGGGGCAGGAAAGAAAAAACTTTTTAAAACCCCCAAACCCTCCCAAAGCCAAAAAACCTGAAAGTCGGCCCTTGCCCGGCTTTTGGCCTTGGAAATTTTTTTTTTGCTTTTTCCCTTTGGTGGGCACAGATGGGTTTTTGCCACGTCTGGCCCTTGCCTTTCCCCCAATACCAGATGCCCAGCAGGCATTTTTTTGCCAAAAAAACCGTCCCTGCCCTGGCCAGCCACGTGTCCCTCTAAAAAATTTTTTAAACGCGGTTTTCCCGCAAACTGTTTGGGCCGGGAAAAGTCCCCTCTGACCACCGAAAACCCCTGGACTAGTAAGACGGCCAAGGCCCCGCTTTATCTTTGTGAAAAGCTTTAAAAAGGGGGGGGCGGGGGGATTTCTCTTGGGGGGGTGACGGTGGGGTCTTAGGCCCCACGCACCCCTCTTCAAAAACCCCAAAGGGGTGGTGCAAAGGGGTCTTTTCCCCCCAAAGGGCCCCTGGTGGCATTTAAAGTTGGCCCCTTTGAAAACCCGGGGCCCTGTTGAAAATTTTTTCTGTCCCCTTTGGGGACCGTCCACCCCACGGTCAAAGGGCTGTGGGAAAAACTCCCACAACGAGGGCCCGGGGCGCTGGCTGGGTGACAAGAAACCCTTTTTCCCGTGAAAGGGGGTGTGCGATAAAAGGGGCCAAAAACTTGCCACCCTTAAGATCGGTAGGGGGTGGAGGGACATCCCTTGCCTGGCCCATTCATTTAAATCTTTTCGTCCAAAAAATTTCTAAAGAGCTACCCCGGGGCTGGATGCCCCGCTGAGGGAAGGGGTCGAAGGTCTGAGTTCGCACTTCCGCCGTTTGCACCCTGCTACGTTCCCCCCCTGGCTGCGTTGCAGGTCAGGGTCGGCTCCCCCCCTCAAACCCTTTCATTGTTGACGTGGCAACACGCTGGAATTTTTACCCCCCCAACAAACTTTCCCGCGATTGGGGGCAACAGCGCAAAGCCCCTTTTCCAAATACAAATTGGGGCACCCTGCCCGACAAGCAGCGGTTTCGGGTCGGGGTGTTGAGCCCCCGAAGTGGAGGAGGTGGAAAAGAGCTCTGCACCATCCTTGCCAGTTTTGAAAAAAGGCCCCAAAAATGGTTTATTTCGGGCGAGGCCCCTTTTCAGCATGACCATTGTGGTGATTTTTAAATTTTTTGGAAAAAGTCGTTGGGTTTCCCCCTGAAAAAAAAAAAGGGGCCCCCGCCACGGGGGGGAGACGGGGCAAAAAGAGCCTTTTCTTCTGTCAATCCACAAAAGGCCCCACAGTTTTTCAATTTTATCGGTCTTAAAAGGGATTGATTCGGGGTCCCGGGGGTATTTCAAGGCCCGCGCCTCAGCTCCCCAGGGTTCATCCCTCTCAGGCAAGGTTTAGGGCTGTGTTTAAAAAACTGTGCCGGAGGCAGCGGGGGGAAAGGGGGAGGGGGGAGGAGGGGTTAAATTTCCCAGACACCGACGGTACCGACTCCCTGCTTTGGGGAAAAGGGGGGGGCCCCGGGAAATTTTTGGCGGAGGAGGAAGAAGAGGAAGATCAGTTTGCTAGTTTTCCCCCCTTGGGCCCCCGAGGCTTTGGGGAAAACAAGGCTCCATCTCCCCCATGAGTGCTTGGATTTCTCCCTTTCCTCCAACATGATCCCGCCCTTAAGGCCCTCAAAAAACAACCCGTTTTCTGGGTTTGGGCCACCCTCCTGGACCCCCCGGTACAAAAAAAAAAACTCACATTTTTTTTTCCACCCCCCCCAAATAGGAGTTTAAAAAGCAGGAAATGGAGACCTTGCGGTTTTATCAAATTTGGGGGCATTTTGTTTCGTTTTGCTTTACGTTCCCTTTAAATTTTCACGGGGGAACAACTTTAGCAAAAAATGGGCAGCATAAAAGGGCCATGTTGCCTTGCCCGGGAAGGCAGGCCCGGCAAGGTGGCAGAAGCCTAATGGGTGAAACCCCTGGCAATCTTTATTTTTCCACCTAACCCCAAAGCAGGGAATGCAGGGCAAACATCCAAAACAAAAACCCCGCCCTTTAAATCATGGTGCACGACTATTGGGGTCTCAAACACCCTTTTTTTTGTATGTGTTTCCCCGGCCCAAAAGAAATTCTGGTTCCAAAAATGGCAAATGGCCCCAGCTCCTCCCACGCCCAAAAGGGTTGTCCTGCCCCCAGCCGCGTCATATCTGACGGACCTTCAGAAAAGCTGGAGGAGTCCCTTTCAGAAAACCCCATCCGGGTTTCCCCCCGTTTAATTTGGGCGTTTGACTTTCATTAAGATGATCAGGCAAAGGTTTTCTGATGATTTTTTGGCCCCAATTGCCGGGGGTCAACCCATTAGTTGCCGGTTTACTTCACAAATTCCCCTTTAAACAGAAAAAGGTCCCCCTTGAAAACTTTTTTTTTTAAAAAATTTATTTTTACTGCAATTTTTTTTTCTCTTTTCCCCAAAAGTTAAATTTTTCCGGTTTTTGGGTTGAGGAAAACTGTAAAAAAAAAGCAAAGGGTTTTATGGGCAAAACCGTATTCCCCTTTTTCTCACTTTATCTTTTTGAAAATTTTTGCATTGGGCAAAAGGTTTTTAGGTCAAAGTGCTGTGGATACAAACTATTTTAAATTAAAGGGCCCCTTTTGGAAAAAAAAATTGGCTTTTAAAAATGGCTTTTCCCCCCACAAATTTTTAATAGTGGCTGAGAAGTCAATTTATAAAAATTTTTTTGGGGCATTTTTGGTGAGAAAACAGCAATAAACAGGTCCTTTTTGGGAAAAGAAATGTTTAACCTTTTTTAAATGGCATTTCTCCCCCCCACAATTTTTTTAAAAGTGGTGAGAAATCATATTTTTAAATTTTTTTGGGGGCCCTGTTTTTTTGGAGATATAGCCCAAAAACATGGTCCTTTGGAAAAAGAAATTGGGCTTCTAAATGGCATTTCTCCCCCACAATTTTTAAAAAGGGCCCCGAGAAGTCCCTTTTTATAATTTTTTGGGGCTTGCGGGTTTGCAATACAGTTAAAAACTAAAGGTTCCCCTTATAAAAAAAAATGTTGTTTTTTAACGGGCCCCTTTGGTTTTTTCCCCAATTTTTCCAAAGTGGCCAAAGGGGCATGCTTTTTAATTTTTTTGGGGGGGAAATTTTGGTGGGGACATGCACTATACTACAAAGGCCTTTTTTAAAAAAAAATTTTGTTTCTAACAAACATTTGTTTTTTCACAATTGCCCCCAAAAATGGCTAAGGGTCAATGTTTTGAATTTTTGGGGGGGATTTTGCTGTGACATGCAGCCATACTACAGGTCCTATTATAAATTTTTTTTGTTTCTAACAGACATTTTTTCTTCCAAATTGTCAAGGTGGCTCAAGGGTGATGGTGCTGTCAGAAACGGAATAGGTAGGACATGTTTTAAAGGGGCACATATTGCAAAAAGACCTTTTTTTTTCAAGATCTTTTAAAAAAGCTATCATCCCCGTTTTTGAGAAAACCCATTTAAATACAATTAAAAAAAAAGAAACAAAGACATGGTGGGATTCCCTCCTATTTTTTAAAAATTTTGGGTTTTTTAGAATTAAACTACTAAAAAAAAAACTTTTGCATGTAAAAAAATAGCTGGTAAAAAAAAATTCCTCTGAATTGGGACAAGGGGGGGTAAAAGGAAAACTTGACCAGATGTAAAGGGAAATTCCCGGGGACATGGGAAAAAAAGGAGCACGGGCAAGAAAAAAAGTACAAGACAATTTTTTCCCCCCGCAGTTGAGTAAAATGAAGGGAAAAATATGCCAAGAAAAAGGGCACCGGGTTGGGAAAAGGGGCATTAACCCCAGTAAAATTTCCCCCAAATTTAAGCTCAGTTGGTTCCCCCATCAAAAAGGGAGGGGCAAAAACGCTAAACCCCCCGGACGGGGACAGGTTTTAAAAGTCCCTTGGGAAAATAAAATGGTGGTTTTAAAGATCCTTTTTTCCCGGGAAATTTTTAACTGGGGTTCATGCTGGTTTGGGGCTTATTTTCTGTGGCCCGGACAAGATAGCAATGTCCAGTGAAACTAAAATGGTGGTTGAAAGATTTCCTTTTTTTCCCCGGGACTTTTTAATCTGGGGGTCCCTGCAGGGGTTTTGGGGGTCATGGGTGTGGCCCCGGACAGGGATAAATCATGTCCAGTAAAACTAAAAAGGTGGTTTTAAAAAAACCCTTTTTCCCGGGAACCCTTTTTAAATTTTGGGGGCTGCAGGTTTGGGGTCAGCTGTGGCCCAGGAAAGGGATTTGTCTATGTTTCCCGTGGGAAAAAAAAAAAGGTGGGTTTAAAAACTCCTTTTTCCGGGACCCTTTTTAAAACTGGGGGGCAGGAGGTTTGGGGCTCAATTGCGTTTAAGGGCACGGGTATTCAATGTCCCTTTAAGTAAAATGATGGTTTTAAACATATGCCCTTTTGGAAATTTTTAATTTGTGGGGGCATGCATGTTTAAGGGTCAGCTGTGGGGCAAGCAAAAAGGGGGTAGTGGGGAAAGGGGCCGTGATTTTTTTTTCTGTGGCTTTTATAAAACCCAAGTGGTTGCCTAAGATGTTTGCACGGGATCCATTTGACTGGGTTTTGGATGTTAATTCCCGCTTCTCCCGCCCTGGGTTTTGGGGGTAAAAAATGAAGGGGTTGTTGCTTTTCCCCCTAGACTTTTAATGGTTTATCGGGATCATCCCAAACATCGGGGCCCCTCGAATATTTGTCGATTTATGGTCGGGCTACCGACCATCGGGGCCGATGTCGATGGCCCCCCCAAAACCTCAAAAACTACTCAACAGTGAAAAAAAAAAATTTAAAACCTGAAACACCCGTGAGGGTTTAAAATGCTCCCCCACATCCCTAAATGGAAAACTGTTTTTTTTCTTGTTTAAACAAACCGAAGCCCCTTTCCCCAAAAAGAAATGGTGCCTTAAAAAAATTTAAAAAGAATTGAGACCCCAAAATCCCCCGTAAAAGCTTCCCTTTATTTTCACGTCCTGTGTTTTGATCATGTACCATACTAAAGGATTTACTAAAAATGGCAGATTCAGGTAAATAAATATTGAGTTCTGTTTTTTCTGTTTTGTTTGCAATGCAGCAATACTACAGGTCCTATTATAAAAAAAATGTTGTTTCTAACAGACATTTGTTCTTCACACGTGTCCAAAGTGGCTCAAGGGTCATGCTTTGAATTTTTGGGGGCATTTGGCTGTGACATGCAGCTATACTACAGGTCCTATTATAAATTTTTTTTGTTTCTAACAGACATTTGTTCTTCACAATTGTCCAAAGTGGCTCATGGGTCATGTTTTGAATTTTTGGGGGCATTTTGCTGTGACATGCAGCTATATTACAGGTCCTATTAAAAAAATTTTTTTTGTTTCTAACAGACTTTTGTTCTTTCAAATTGTCAAGAGTGGCTCTCCGCCTTCTCCCCAGTTTCCCCCCACGTTCCTTTTCCGCGGCCTTCGGTGGGCCCCAACTGCGACTCTCTCACCTTCTAAGTTCAGGGGGGAACCCAAGCTTTAAAAGGGGTTTCATCACCCAGTGCTCCAGCAGTCGATTATGGCCGATAGTTCCTCACGGAGGGGGCCAAAGGTGGCACCCCGGGTCAGCCTACTCTCGGGGAAGGCTCTGGCTTGGGGGCAACTCCCCTCTGGGAAGGAACGCCCCCCTGACCGCAGACCTACGGGCCCTTTTCCCCCAAAGAATTCCGTAGCGTCTTCGAGGAACCTGCCGTGTCGCACCCCTGAGAAAAGCACTCCTGACCTTCGCCAGGGAGACCCTCCGTGGGAACTATGCTATACAATTTCGTACATTGGCCTCGGAGTTATCCTGGAATGACGCAGCCCTCTGCGCCACTTTTAAGAAGGGCCCTTCCACAGGGTAAAGGGACAACAGCCGCTGAGACATTCCTCCCTCTGAGCGAACTCACCCACTTGGCCACCCGCATTGATGGCTTTTCACCGAGAGCGGGAAGAGTTTGCCAGGAACGTGACACTGTCTGCCCCGGCCGACTGCCTCGGTAGCCCCTGTTTTCCAAAAGCCCCGCTGCCAATCCCAGTCTCACAGTGGGGAACCCATCAGGGGGGACCGGGCCACCAACGGCCAAAGAGCGACCCCGCGCCGTTCGGAGAATCTTTTTTTGTATTGTGCCAGCCCTGTATCTCCTCCGGGGTTTTGGCGCTGCGTCCCAGGGGGGGAAACGCTCGCACCTAGGGCCCGAGAGGGGGCGTCCCTAGGTCCCAATTTCCCTCCCCCTTCCCACGTCTCGATCCGGTACTAGTCCGACGGACGGGGCCTCTTTTTCAGGCTCCCCCCTTCCGGGAAATTCTGGGCTGGGGGGAAAACTTTATCCACGCCTCCCTGGTAGCCCTTACGCCTCCGCTGCCCGGGCTGGAAAGATCGGGTGACTTTCCGTCAGTGGGGAACTCCTGAGCGATCCGTCCAGTAATCACCAGGCCGGTCTCCCTCCAGGGGGGGGGCTCTGCAAAAGGAGAAGATTGCCTTCCAGTCTACCGGTTTTCGTCGGCGATCCCCTTGGGGCCCCCGGGTGCAAACACCATGCCCTACCCGATGGAAGCCCGGCGAGGTTTGGTTGGGGACCGAATTCCGGATCAATGTCTGGTCGCACCTCGCCCGGGCGTCCTTCTCTCCCCAGCCATCTCCCAACCTTTCCCCAGGCCGCCAGCAAAAACCGGGGATTTGCGGATGTTTTTTCTGAAAAAAAAGGAGAGACGCTCCCCGCCCACATCGGCCCTATGACGTCCCAATTGCCTTCTCCGGGGCCCCTCCTCCTCGTGGCGGGGTCTACCCGCTATCCCACCAAACCCGGGCCATGTGGGCCTACATAAAGGAAAATTTGGAGAAGGGCTTTTCCGCAAGTCCTTTTACCCACGGGAGCCGGTTTTTTTTCTTGTTTGAGAAAAAGGATGGTTCTCTCGTCCATGCACGAACTCCCGGGGGTCTTAAAAAGGTCACCGTGAAGAACCGATTCCTTACCTCTAATCTCTAAACCTTCGCCCGGTCCGGGGGCCAAGATTTTTTCCAAAATTTAAACCCTGGGGGGAGCTTACAACCTCGTTAAACCGTGAAGGGATAAATGGAAGACGCCTTCAATACGCGTGCGGACATTTTCGAATACCGGGGTGAGCCTTTCGGTTGTGCAACGCGCCGCTGTCTTCCGGAAATTTGTTAACATATTTTCAGGGGACCCCCTTATTCCTGGCATCGTCTACCTAACGCATTCTATTTTTTTCCCCCCTGACCCCGACCAGGGGTGATGTGCGCCAGGTACGGGAGTCGCCCCCGCAGTAACCAGTTGTACGCCAAGTTGGAAAATGCCTTTTTTCATCGGATAGCCTTGTTCTTAGATACATCATTGGAATAAGGCCTATGATGGACCCAGAGAAGTTAGGGCCGTTCACAGGGGCCTCGCCTGTCGGACTTCGGCCATACGCTTTTTCTTAGGGTTCGCAAATTACTCCCGCCATTCATTCCCCACTTTTCCACACTGGGGGCACCAATTTGGCCCTTAAAAAAAAGAACGCCAATCCGAGACCTGGCCACAGGGGCCGAGAAGGCATTTTGGAGCTTAAAGGGGCCCCTTTCCTCTGACCTATCCTGTCCCCCCGGACCCAAAAAATCTTTCCCCCCTGGGGGTGGATCCGTCTTGGGGGAGAGGGCGGTTCTCATGCAAAAGGGACCAAGGGCAGAACTCGCCTTGGGGTTTTTTTTTTCCAAGCCCTTTTTCCCCCAGCGGAAAAAAATTATGCCATAGGGGATCGGGAATTGCACCAAAAACGGGCCCCTGGAGGAAAAGGCCCACCTCCGGAAGGGGTTGCCACCCCATTGCATTTATAAGATCACAAATCTTCTTATCTTTAGTCAGCTCAGCGCCAATCCCGCCAAGCCGGGGGTCCTGTTCTTCTCGCGCTTTGACTTCCGGGCCCTTCGCCCGGGAGAAAAAAAAAGTCAAAGGGGATCTCTTCCCCCCCCTTGATACCTCGGGGGAAAACCCCCGGGCCCTCAGCAATTTTTCCCACCGAACCGGTTCATGTTTTCTCCGGTGGACCTCCACAGATCCTCGGGGGGGCTTACTCGCCCCTTTTCCGGGGGAGGTTCTAAAGTGGGGGCATTTCCCCCTTGGTGGCCGGGTTCCTGGCGCTCAAAAGACACTTCAGCTAATCTCTCCTTCTATTGGTGGCCCCTCTGGCTAAGGGCACAAGAAATTTGTAAAAACCGTATTACTTGCCCGGGGTAAGACCCCCCCGTCTGGCCCGCTGGGCTTCTGCACCCCTTTTCCCCCGCCCGGGGGTTCCCCTGGGCCCAAGTGTCTAGGATTCATCACCCACCTTCCCCCCCCTCTTCGGCAATACTGCATTTTGGGGGGGCGCAGACCCTTTTTCAAAGAGGGCATTTCATCCGTTACAGGTCCCATCCGCTCCCCGGCTCGCTACCTCTACTTTTTAACACATTTCCCTCTACACGGCCCCCACGTCACTCGCTCGGGCGTGGGGTCCAAAATTTTTCTCCCGTTTCTGGCGTGCCCTCTGCTCAGGTTGCAAGTAAAGTTGGACTTTTTTGGGTTACCCCCCCAGTCCAAAGGGAGGTGGGAGAGGATAACCAAATCCTTGGCACATACCTTCGCCACTTCGTTCGGCCCGTCAAGACATTTTGGGCCCTCTATGCCCTGGGCCGAATTCTGTAAACTTCTGGACTCAAAACCCGGGGTCTACTCCCTTTTATATCGTCTAGGGGTGATCCCCGCCCTCCCCCCCCTCTGCCTTCTGCCCCGAGGTTCCCCCGTAGACCCCCGGTCCGGGACATGACTACCATCTGGAGCAGACGCCCAACCCTGCAGCAAGCTCTGCCCGCAAAAGAGTCGCGGCGGAACAAGAAGAAAGGAAACCTCCCCGATTTTCGCTCCGGGGGGAGAAGGTGTGGCTGTTGCCAAAACGTCCGGGCCCAAAAAACCTATTATAAGCTGGGGCCACGGTTTGGGGCCATTTTAGGGTTAAAGCGGATCAAACTGTGGCCTTAATCCGGCTCCCCCCCCCCATGCGTTTCCAAACGCGTTTCATGTATCGGCTGAAACCCGCGGGGTAATGTTTCTGAAAAAGTTTTTCCCCCCTCCCCCCGAAGCGGAGGCCTCCCAAAGTGTTCACATAAGAGAAATCTGGCATGAAGTCTATAGAGGGGAAAGACATTTTTTCATCGATTGGGAGGGATTTGGACCGGAAGAGAGACGTGGGAGCCGGAGGACAACATCCGGATGTGATTGTAAAGAAGTTTCTTTTTTCCAGAAAGAGGGGGGGCCAAAGGGGGGGGGTACGTCACGGGGGTCCCCAGCCAGGGGTCGGGGGGCGGGCCACCCCTGTTTCCCCCGGGTCCCCGGGCCCCCGGGGGGAGTACGCCGCGGTCCGCAGGTCGGGGGGTGGGCGTGCTCACCCCCCGAGGCACCACTTTTTCCCCGCCGCGCTCCCGTGTTCTCACGGCCTCGGCCCGGGTGCCGTGCGTGGCCGCGCCCCCCTAGCGTGCGCGCGGTACTTTTCCTGAAATTTAAAAAGGGGCCCGCGCGTCAGTAAATTGGTTGTTGTGACCGCTGACCCCTATATAAGGTTTCCCCCCCCGGCACTTCCTTGCCCATCTATAGTGCCTTACAGCCCTTTTGAGAAAGCTTTCCCCGTACTTTCCTGTCTACCGTGTACGAACCCTTCGCACCCTTTTTTTGACCACGAACCTTCTCCGCCTGTCCTGACTCCTCCGTCCCCGACTAGCCTAGTCCACGTTTGGTACCACGCACTGCCTTGGGGCCCCCGCAAGCATCACGCCAGTGGGGGAATGGAGTTCTCCGCCGCAGCAAATCCATCCACTTTGCGGGGGCTCGGTGAAAAACCGGGGGCCCACTTAGATTCCGCTCCCTGGTGGCTTACACCACCGCTTGGGTGGTCCAGCGGATCCACTACCTGCATCCGTAACAAGTGTGTCATGATAAAAAAACTCAGAATCAACTTGCTGAAGCGCAAATATAGAGAAAATCCACAGCACTCCTTGAGAGCTTTGTGAAGATAGTGTGGGAAATTAAAGTTTTTTTAAACACACTTTAATGGGTTTAAAAAGATACAGATGAAATTTAGCTTTCCCAGTTATATAAAATGCATATTAGGATAAAACATAGTGTAAATCCCACGGTCCGGCTTTTTGGCCTACTTCCAGGTGCCTAATAGGTGGGGTGTAGGACCAAGAGCAATTTTTACCTCTGAGCACCCAAACTCCCACACAGGTGGGCAGCACCATCTTCTCTACAGACTTGCTGAAGCACACCAAGAGGGAATTTTAATCTTCTGGCTTCCTCTGTGACTTTTTTTCAGTCCAAAGTCGTCATAGAGAGGTGCTTTTTTTAAATCAATAGCACAGTGGCCCTCATTTACCATTGTGGTAGAAAGTTTTGCGAAATGCGTAAAAAAATTGTCACCTTTGGCACAACATGTCACAGTGTGTCGCTGACACATTTATTATGGGTATGAGATAATTTTTTTTTCCTTTATGACATGGGGGCATGACTTTGTGGGAAAGGGGGCATGACCATGATGTGACATGATGCACTACAAACTGCACCAAAAATGTGCCAGAATTCTAAAATACACAGTATGACAACTAATAGTTGGTCTAAAAAGCTAGTCGGGTCTAAATGTAATGCCCCAGAGGTGACAGAGAAGAGGGTGGGGGTTTTAGGTGGTTCTCACCCAGTCCTCTCATGCTCCCCTGGAAACATTGCAATGAAAAGGAGGTCTGCAGGAGTAAGCTGGTGGTTCTCCAAAAACCCCGGGGAAAAATTATTTCTGGATGGAGTATGGATATTGGGGGAGGTGTCCTTTGGTTTTTGGTGGAGAGAAAAAACCAAAGCCCGGGAATTTTTAACCCAAAAAATAAATTCTTTACTCCAGGCTACATATATAACCCAAAGCTAGGCATTTCTGAAACTGTCTTGCTCCACACACAGCCCACAGCAGAAGGTAGCACCTGAAACTTTTAAGCCCCTCCCAATGTTTCAAAATTTGGGCCAACAAGGAGCTTCTTCTTACCCCAGGTGATTTGTAATATTTTCTCTACAAGTAGTCATGTGTTGGGCCCGGCCTGAAGCTTACTGTACACTAATGCCCAAATGAGGTTTTATCTTGGGAAAACCCTGGCTATCCCCCGGCATTAAAACCCCAGTGCTTGCCTATCTGGAGGGTCCTTTTTTTCTTCTCTTTACTTTTTGTGCTCATTTTCCTTACTTTGGGCAGGAGGAGAAGAAGGAGCTGGATCCTAGCCCGCATAGGAACAGGGGTTGTCCCTCTTTTTGGGTTTAAAAAAAACTTCAACCCCAAACCACAAATTAAACTAAATATTCTTTTAAACTTCGGGCCTTTTTACCTAATTCCCCCTGGAAACCTATTCCCTGTTTGAGTGCTGTGCAATACCTTAACCCTCATAAAATCAAGTTTTTAAAAAAAAAATTTTAAAATTTTTTTCACTAGAGAATATACAGCATCAATACAACACAAGGCAACAGGATTAAAATAAAGTTTAGTAGTGTACTTATCCTGTACGTTAAATTAAAGAATGTTTTCTAATAAAATCAAAACATTATAAAACCAGCATAAAAAAATTGGTGCATTTTTGCCCTGTCTAAATTCAGTTTTTCCCTGTTAGAGGTGATGGTAAATGGGGGTGTTTATGTCTTTCAGCGGGTCAGCTAAAAGACTGCAACAGCAAAGATTTGGGTGGGGGTTAAAAAAAATTTCTATAAAACTGGAAATTTAAGCAAAATTAGCACCTATTTGTGCCCCCTAAAAATCCAACTTTTAAAAAAAACCCAAAGAAAAAAAACCCAAAAAAAGGGGAATGTTTTTTTAAAAGGGGGAATAATTTTAAACTTTGGCCTAAAATTTTTCTTTCGTATGTGGGGGTTTCTTTCTTTTTTTTTGTTCTAACCCTTTCCCTGTTTTGTTCTTCTGGAATATTTACTTTCAAAACAATTTGAGAAAAGGGGAAAAGGAAGGGGAAACAAATTTTTTTTTTTTTTAATAGCTCCTCTGCAACCTCATTAAGAATTTTTGAAAATCCCCAGGGATTTTAAAAAGTAATTTGATTTTTTATATTTTATTATTATTATTTATTTAAGAGGCAAATCTGTGATGAGAGAGAAGAAAAAATTTGTAAGAATAGTGTATTGAAGGCAGAGGACAGATCTAGGAGGAGGAGTAAAAATAGTGGAGTGAGGCTTTGGCGGTTGACAAGTTATTGGCGACTTTAGTTAGGGCAGTTCCTGTAGAGTGTTGAAGTCAGAAACCAGATGATAGAGTCGATAAGTTAGATGAAAGATGAGAGGATAGTTCAAGATAGACATGCTACAGGATGGGAGTTGGAGCTGTGTTGGTTGGTTTGTTACTCACCAAAAACCTCTCATTCCTGGCCTGGCACGTAGTGCAACAAAGTGGGGAAACTGCAAGGTGGATGGTGTTCTTACCCACAGGGGCGCACTCCATGTTATTGGTCATGTCCTCCCCCTTTTGTGATGGAGGGGGGACACCCTGATGTAGATGCGGTTAACGGGGGGGAAGAGGGTTCACGGGTTTACATAGTAACTGTCCCTTTTTTTTCCCCAAAATACCCATTTTATTTTTCTCTTTTAGGGTTTCAGTCTTTCAACCTGTTTTGGCCAGCAGCCATTAGGGTTCCCTTTTAAGTTAGTCCCTTTGTCCGATGCAGCTTGGACTTCAAGGAGTACACCAGCTCCAGGAGAATTGACATCCTAGTAGCAACTTTTCCCGCTTGGGTTTAAGGGGGAAACTAACAACCCCAGGGAATGGATTAGATTGGCCCAAACCCGAGGGAAAAATTTGGGAACCCTTTTTCAGCTGTGTGGGGGACATCCTTTGCATTGCCTCATTACACACCCTTTGTGTACATGTCCAAAAGGGTTTTTTTGCTAACAAACCCTCTTGCCATAAAAATCTGTATGTCTCTTGCAAAAATCCATGGCTGGTAAGTAGATGCTGTGGGCCTACCAGCTGCATTCTGGCAGAAACCCAGGGTTAAAATTAAGCTTCCATTTCTCGTATTGGTAAACATAGAGAACAGGATTTCAAGAACCACACTATCACAAGATTCCCCTTCTATAAAATAATAATAAAGGCCAATATAAAGACTCTCTCCTTACCCCCCCCCTCATGTCTCAATAGCAACTCACTCTCCACCACTCCTTTTTCCCAATGGCGCTTTGGAACGCTTGCAATCAAAACAAAGGAACACCACATGACTTGGGGAGATCTCAGTCTTCAAGTCCATTAAATCCGCAAGCATACTATAAAATTTCATCAGGCGGGGGGGTAGATGATGGCCACTTGGAGGTTGGAGGGGGAGTAGATGAAGCCACAATGCACCTCAAAATTGGGGAAAGTGAGGGAGAGTATAAATGGTTGGGTAAAAACAAATTGCAAAGAAGCCAACCCTCCCCATACTTGCGACAGGCTTTTGGGTAAAATTTAAAGGTGTACCGTGGGGGGGTTGATGGAGGGGAGGGGTGGGTTTTGGGGTTTTTGGGGTTACGGGGTTTGTGCTGGGTTTGGGTTTTTTAAGAGACGGATGAAACAACATTGAATCGTTGAGGGGGCCCCCGGATTAGAGAAAATGTCCCCGCGAAGGAAAGAGGGAGATGCGAGTAGGTGTGTGTGGGTACAGATAAAAGGGGGGTTGTATGACGTTTGGAGGAAAGTTTTGTTTTGGAAGAGGTGAACAGTGGGGTCAGATGTGGGGGGTTTTAAAACAGGAGATAAGGAAACCTTTTCCCCGTTGGTTACCTGGGTACAAAATTTTGAGGAATAAGGAGGCAGTGATTATAGTTGCAAAGTAGTGCATATAGGGTGCTTGTGTTAGTAGACAGCAGGAAAACTTAGAGGGACATGCTTTGGTGCCCACCAAAGAAGTTGACGCTTGGGGTCCACCCTACACCTACTGTAATGCCTCTTTCTTTCTGCCTCTCCTTCTCTACATTTCTCCCCAAAAAAAGCCCTTTGGCCCGCCATGCCAGGGATCCAATGAATAGGAAAAATTTTTGGAGCCCCCCATGGATTCCCTGCCTCCGGAGCCCCTCCAAACTTTCCCAAAAGTACATGTCAAAAAAAGGAAAAAGGGAAAATATTATGGGTTTTAGGTAGAGGTAACAGAAGATGTAAAAAAAGTGGGAAAAAAGTCAATCAGGAAGTACAGATATACAACAAAAAAGTCAGTAGAGAATACGAACTGAAATACAGGTAGAAGCAAATTTTTTAGTACAAAGTAATACGGTAGAGACTACGAAGAAGTACCATGGCACAGAGCAGCATGTTGAACAAGGTTTCAAGTTATTATGGACTGAGTTGATTATTGAAAGTTCAAGTTCAATAAGTAAAACTATTTCAGCAGAGGGTCCACGGCAGTACAAAACCTTAACCATATATTCTTATTCTCAACTTTTTTAATAACTAGTCACAACCTGGCAATTTATCATGGACAATGCACTGTACTGCAGAGAATATGGCAGGTGACCACTGTTTTTGTGTTTGTTACTAGTAATATTAGTGTAGTCTGCAATGTCAGAAGTCATCGACATCCAGGGAGAAAGATGCATCATAACTTACATGAAGGAACAATTAAGTGGAAACACACAGTGGCAATTACAGATTGCAGAAATTCTTCTTAGTGGATTTAGGCTTATGTTTTTCTGCTGCCATTATTTCAGATTCCTATATTCTGCTTAAAAACACTGAAATGCCACATTTCTTATTTTTACAGCAAAATCACAAAATATTTGTAAACTTTTGTAACGTGCGATACAGAACGTTTTGGAAATAAATGTAAGGTCGTCCAGTTTGAAGGCAAACAAGCACACTATTCCTAAGCACATGGCACAACATTGTTAGCCTCTGTATGCTTTCGGTAGAAAATGCTGCAGGGCATGGAAAGTTGGCATTTTGCATGGGACAAGACAGGAAAAACTAGCTCTGTCAGAATCCTTCAAAAATACTTGTGCTGTTATCTGAAGGATACTGAACAGTCTAATCATTTATGTAGTTCCATATTGGTGAATATATGATACAAAATGAAGCACCATGCAAATTCTCATGTTTTTCTTTATTAAAGATCCCTAGGTTAAGCTCTAGATATAGCAATACACAATCTTTCATTTTAATTAGCAGCATAATATTGTGTAAGAAACAGGGCATAATATACAGTATTGTAGATTTTTCACACACTAATCCTAAATACAGTGGAAGCAGTGTACAAGAGGTAATCAGAAATCGGAACTGGTGTGGAATTTTCCCTGGGGTGTGTATTTTAAAAAGATTTGCCATCACTTTTAAAAATTCTCCACCTGCTGTAAAATAAAAGGTTAGACATAACTTACCTCTCCTGTTGCCACTGTTTCAGCACCTCTCGAGCTCCAGTGTTCCTCAATGGTCCACCACTACTGATGTCCCATTTATAGCTCACATAATTGTGAGCCAATCACAGGCCTCAGAAGTAATGTGCTACACATGCAGGCATATGACCAGTGAGGCCAGTGATTGGCTTAAAATCACATGAGCCATGAATGGGACATAATAGGTTCAATGTGGAATCCATGTTGGATTTCAAATCTGAACCTAATAGCAATTCCAATGATTGGGATAGAAAATATGTGTCAGTTCAGATGAGGTGGCATTTTTGACACGGTCATCTGAGATGTGGATTATCCCAATGGGGCTAATGCATGGGGCTAATGCATGTCAGAAAAAGCGGTCCTGTTTGGTACTTATTTTTTAATATAAATTAGGCTCACTATGGGCAATATTTTTATACACTTTATTGATGTTATATTTTTTGTAGGTGTATCTGTTTTCAGGTTTATTTTTATTATTTTGTGTTATGGCAATAAGTGATGACGTTACATCTAGAACCTCATCCTTTTCTACTGCATACTCTATAGAAGTACTGGCTGGCCTGCTGACTAATGCGCCTGTGCAGAGCATGTGCATTAGTCAGGAGGCCGTCGCTTCTATACTGTAGCCGCTCACAGCCCTCACCAAAAGCTAAGTTACACTATACAAGATAGTGTAAAAATGCATTTGGGGAAGGCGGTGGCCAGCTACAATGTAGAAGCGTTAGTCTCTTGACTAGAGCACATGCGCATTAGTCAGCAGGCCAGCTGATGCTTCTATAGCACATGCAATAATATTCCCAAAGGAATATCATTACTTACTGCCATACTCATAATAATAAATAAAAAATATATAAAACATACACACCTACAAAATATAACATCAATAAAGTCTATAAATACATTGTAGCCCATAGTATGCCTAATTAATATTAAAAAATAAGTACCAAACAATCCCATTAAGTCTGCCTTTAAAATTCACACAAAAAACTTAAATATTTGGAATTTGGGGCATTTTGAACCTGAATCCCATTAAAGTTTACAGAGTAAAATTTCAGTGTTTTCTGGCCTTTGAAAAGCATCTCCAGCAGTCCAATTGCCTATAAATTGCATGGAAACACCGTCACACAGCTAGAGAACATCTAGAGTTCTGACCTTAACCCCTTACAATAACTGTAACTCTAAATCCAACCCTAACCTAAACTGTAATTTTAACTTTAACCACAACCCTAAACGCAACCCTAATTCTAACTTCAACTCTAAGCCAAACTCGGTGGCGTTGCTAGCCTGCCCTGAACTAGGCCTATAACCAGCAAGTTTTTTCAACTGTTTTGCGTGTCCTCTGGGAGTATTGTCCCATCTTACGCTGCGTGATGTCATCATGACGCCCAAGCCTGGACACAATGTTCCGGAAGTGTAAAGCAAATGTTTCTGTGGCAAATTCTGCAGAGACGAGTCGTGGCCATGAAGAAGTCATCATGGCGGTCTAGACCGAATGAAAAATAAAAGGACGAGAACACCTTTGATCAGTAAAGACGTCATCTGTGAGTCACTGTCTGTAACTGCATTGTACTCAGGGGCGTAACTACCAGGGTAGCAGACGTAGCAGCTGCCACGGGGCCTGGGCTGACACATCTGCTCCCCCAGTAGTTCTGCTCCTGCACCCGTCGGCAGTGAACATGTCAGTTCACTGCTGGCGGACGCGGAGTTGCGGGGCCCGGCGCTTCCTGCCTCTGAACGCCCGGGCCCTCCGGCCCTAGCGTTCATGGCAGAACTGCCAGGTGTTAACAGAGCAGAGCGCCGCCTGCGCTCCGCTCTGCTAATCTGTTACCAGACGCCAGCCCACAGTCCTGACGTGGGCGACGCGATGACGTCATATCATCGCGCCGCCCGCACCGAGCACAGACTGCAAGGAAGCTGAGCTACGAGAGAGCGTGGCACAGGTGAGTAAGGTATTTCTTTTTTTTCTTCATTAAAGTAGCCTGCCTGACCCACTTATGCCTGCCTGACCCCCCGATAGCCTGCCTGATCCCTTATAGCCTGTCTGACCCCCTATTGCCTGCCTGAACCCCCTATAGCCTGCCTGATCCCCTATTGCCTGCCTGACCCTCTATAGCCTTCCTGACCCCCTATAGCCTGCCTGATCCCCTATAGCCTGCCTGACCCCTCCGTACCTGCCTGGACCCCCCTAGCCTGCCTGACCCCCCTATAGCCTGCCTGACCCCCCTATAGCCTGCCTCTGACCCCCAATAGCCTGCCTGACCCCCCTATAGCCTGCCTGACCCCCTGCAGCCTACCTAACCCTGCCTGGCTACATACCTGACCCTGCCTGGCTACCTACCTGACCCTCCTATAACCTACCTGACCCTGCCTGGCTACCTATCTGACCACCCTATAGCCTACCTTACCCTGCCTGGCTGATCCTGCCTGGCTACCTATATGACCCACCTATAGCCTACCTGACCCTGCCTGGCTGCCTATATCAACCCCTGTAGCCTACCTGACCCTGCCTGGCTGCCCTATATCAACCCCTGTAGCCTACCTGACCCTGCCTGGCTGTCTATATGACCCCCTGTAGCCTGCCTGAACCCTGCCTACTTGCATGTCCCCTTATAGCCTACCTAAACCCTAGCTGCCTGTATGTTCCCATATAGCCTACCTGAACCCGGCCTGCCTATATGACCCCCTATAGCCTACCTAACCCCTGCCTGCCTACCTATATGGCCCCTATAGCTACCTAAACCCTGCCTGCCTAACAAATGCCGATTATACTCTGCCTACCTATATGGCCCCTATAGCCTACGTAAAGCCTGCCTGTCTACCTGTATGGCCCTTATAGCCTGCCTATTTGGACTCCCATATAGCCTATTTACCTACCTATGTGGGCACCACCTATAGCTTATCTACTTAGTTACCTGTGGTCCACCTACTGCCTATTTAGCTACCAGGGGCCTAGCAAGAGCCTGCTTAGATACCTGATGGCTGTCTGCCTAGGGCCAATCTATCTATCTACCTGAAGCCTACCTACTTGGAGCCCACCTACAACCTACCTGGGGCCTACCTACAGCCTACCTATCTACCTGGGGGCTGCCTACCTAACTGGGGCCAATCTAAGTACCTACCTGTAGCCTACCTGCCTAATTGAGACCTTAAGGGCCTACCAACGTATCTAATGGGGGTCTGTCTGGTAACATGATCCTGAGGGGTACAGGCCATAACTGTAACACAATCTCCAGGGGGTGAATCCTCTGTTCCTCCCCTCCAGGAGACTTGGCCTCTAAGCTATGGGCTATACCTGCTCTCCAACCCATAGGAAGTTTGTACAGAGGTGGGGGGCAGGGAGTGAGGTGATGGAAAAATGAGGATTCTAAGATATTTGTGTCTAAATCTGCAGGGACGAGTGGTAGACGGGAGACGTCATCATGGAAGTCTGGAACAGATGCAGAACAAAAGGGAAAGTCAACGACTTGTCAGAGAAACGTCACCTGTGAGTCACAAGATGTAACTGCGGTATAATCACTTATATGTCAGCAGAGCCTGTGTACACTGGTGTCTACCACTATAGGGTCACTGTATGGGGGTAATATACAGTCTGTAGAGAACCTGGGTACACTGGTGTCTACCACTATAGGGTCACTGTATGGGGGTAATATACAGTCTGTAGGGCACCTGTGAACACTGGTATATACCACTATATGGTCACTATATGGCGGTAATATACCGTATATACTCGAGTATAAGCCGAGTTTTTCAGCACAAAAAATGTGCTGAAAAATCCCCCCTTGGCTTATACTCGAGTCACTGTCGGCGCTCAGTCGCTGCGATGGCCCGTGCACCAAAAAAAGGGCGTTCGTTTATGGCCCTTTCCCCCAGGGGGCGCTATAACGAATCCGAGTCGCTGACAGGTTCACCCTGCGGTGGCCCGTGCCTGTCGTGCGCTCCCTGCTCCGAGTGGGCCCCGGGGGGCCGCAAAATCGCGGCCGTCCCGGGGGTTTCCCCCAAAGGGCCGTGTGTGTCATTACGCTGCGTGCGCGGTCTGATGACGTCACCCGCCTGTGCTGAGAAGACTGAGGAGCGCGCTCGGGAGACGGAGCAGAGGGGATCGAGGTAAGTGGTTGTTTTTTGTTTTAAAATGATGCCTTAACGCCTAGCTAATTTCCCCCGCCTAGTTGCCTAACCCTGCCTTGAAGCCTATACCCTGGGCCTATACCGCCTAGTACTCCTATACCTGCTCGGGGACTTTCTAACTCCTTTACCTGCCTCGTACTACCTAACCAGCCTATCCCCCTATCCTGCCTAGTACAACTATACCTGCCTAGTTTTTAAAACCCCAGACTGCCTATACCTCCTAGTAAAGCCTAACCTGTAGTACTACTTTACCGCCTATACCTGCCTAGTACTGCCTATACCCGACCTTTAAAATGCCTAGAATGCCTATAAACCCACCTTTTATTGCCTTAGTACATTTTATACCTGCCTATACCCTGCCTATACTGCCCCATATCGCCTTACCCCGTCTAATTTTTGCCCCATGCTGCCTTACCTGCCCAGTAATGCCTATACCGCCTAACTGCCAACTGCCTAGGGGACCTTACCTGCCTATACCCTTTTAGGGGGACCCATGCCACCTTTTACCCTGCTAAAACCTGCCTTAGCCCCGCCTAGGTGACCCATATCTGCCTATGACTGTCTAGGGGGACCTATGGGCTGCCTATACCTGCCTATGCCGCCAGGCGAAATATACCTGCCTATAGCCTGCCTAGGGGGACCTATACCTGCCTATACCCTGCCTATGAGGACATATACCTGCCTATGGGAGCAATTGCCTGCCTATAGCCTGCCTAGGGGGACATATAGCTGCCTATACTAGCCTATGGGATACATTAAACTGCCTATACCAGACTATATCTGCCTATGGGGGACATTAAACTGCCTATGGGGGACATGAAACTGTCTATACCTGCCTATATCTGCCTATGGGGGACATGAAACTGCCTATACCAGCCTATATTTGCCTATGGGGGACATTAAACTGCCTATACCTGCCTATGG
The DNA here is from genome assembly GCA_025379985.1 of Phyllomedusa bahiana. Classification (NCBI taxonomy): domain Eukaryota; kingdom Metazoa; phylum Chordata; class Amphibia; order Anura; family Hylidae; genus Phyllomedusa; species Phyllomedusa bahiana. Next base: position 26,601 of record JAODAL010008486.1, read on the forward strand.
GGGACATTAACCCCTTACCGCCGGAGCCAGTTTTGGCCTCTCTGACAGAGCCCCATTTTTGAAATCTGTCATGTGTCACTTTATGTGAGAATAACTTTTTGACAATATAAACTATAAATGTTATTAAGAGATTGTTTTCTCGTGACACATTATACTTTAAGATAATAAGAAATTTTGGTCCAAAAAATGCTTGTTTATTTGTGAAAAATATCAAAAAATCGTGAAAATTTTGAAAAATTTACCAATTTTAAACTTCAAAAATTTCTGCATGTAAGACAGATAGTTATTCCACTCAAAATAGTTTATAACTAGCATCTACCATATGTCTGCTGTAGTTTGGCCTAATTTTTTAAATGTCTTTTTTTTTTTTTTACGACATTAGGGGGCTTAGAAATTTAGTAGTAATTTTCAAATTTTCAACAAAATTTGCAAGACACATTTTTTTAGGGACCAGTCCAGTTCTAACGTGACTTTGATTGACCTGTATGTTAGATACCCCCATAAATGACCTCATCTAAGAAACTACACCCCTTAAAGTATTCAAAACCGCATTTAGGAAGTTTATTAACCCATTAAGTGTTTCACAGGAATTAAAGCAAAGTGGAAGTGAAGTTTCAAAATTTTACTTTTTTTGCAGATTTTCAATTTTTATGCATTATTCACAAGAATACGGTAAATGTGATCAGGGAAATGCAAATTAATATTGATTCCCCAAATTAAGCCGTTTCAGAGATATCCCATATGTGGCCCTAGTGCATTATTTGGCTCAACCACAAGCCCCAGAATAGGAGGAGCACCTACTGGACTCTGGGGTCTCATTTTCATTACGATTTTATTTAGGGGCCATTTCAGTTTTGCGGACACCCTAAGGTGCTAAAAATTAATAAACTCCCCTAAAAATACCCCAAATTGGAAACTACACCCCTTAAGGAATATATCCAGGGGTGTAGTGAGCATATCGACCCCACAGGTGTGTCACAAAAATTTTTAGCGTTAGGCTGTGAAAATTTTAAAAAACATTTTTTTTCCAATAATCTGCAATTTTAGCTGAAAATTTTTAATTTTTACAAGGCATCCTGGTAAAAAAACACCCAAAACCTTGTTACGCAATTTCTTCCAAGTTCGGCAATACCCTACATGTGGGTGTAAACTGCTGTTTGGGCGCATGGCAGGGCGTATAAGGGAGGGAGTGTTACTTGGATTTTGGAACGCAGATTTTTGTGGGGCCATGTCGCATTTACAAAGCCCCCAAAATACCAGAACAGGTGAAACCTTCCAGAAGTCACCCCATTTTGGATTCAGCACGCCTCATAGATCTCATCTAGGGGTGTATTGTACATTTTGGGTGCACAGGTGTTCCAAAGTTTTTTTTTTTTGCATTGGGCTATGAAAATGAGGGGAAAACGCAGTTCCGCCATTGTTTTTTGGGCTTCAATTTTACAGCGTTCACCGTGCAGTTTCTATGAAAGGATATCTTTTCTTTGGGGGTCGTTACTATTTCTATGATATAGATTTTATATATTTTTTTTTATGTTTTATTACTTTTACACAATAGAAATAGGTCTATAAAAAATAGCGTTTTTATGTTGTCTGTTCTGATAGCCATAACGTTTTCAGTTTTCTGTATACGGAGCCGATTATGGCTTGTTTTTTGTGGGATGTAGTTGACGTTTTTATTAGTACCATTATGGGGGGCATATGCCGCTTGATCACCTTTTTATTAAGGTTTTTGTGAGGCATTTTGAACAAAATCAGCATTCCTGGTATGGTTTTTTTATTTTTATTTTAACAGCGGTCACCGTGCAGTAATATCTGACATGCTAGTATTACTCAGCAGGTCGATACGATTACAGCGATACCCAATTTGTATTTTTTTTTATGTTTTACTGCTTTTACACAATAAAAACACTTTTATTCAAAAAGGAAAACACGTTTTTGCATCGCCATAGTCTGAGAGCCATAACTTTTTTATTTTTCTGTGTACGGAGCTGTGTAGGGGCTTGCTTTTTGCGGGATGAGTTAACGTTTTTATTGGTATCATTTTTGGGGGGACCAGACTTTTTGATCAGTTTTAAATCCGTTTTTTGGAAGGCAGGGTGAAGAAAATACTGCAATCCTAGTAGTGTTTTTTATTTTTATTTTTCACAGCACTCACCGTGCAGTATCCATGACCAGTTAGCTTTACTCTCAGGTGTCGATATGATTACGGCGATACCTACTTATATAGTTTTTTTTTTTAATTTGGAAGCACTTTAAAAAAAAAAATAGTGTTTTTATTGTGTTAAATAATATTTATGCATCGCTGTCTTCTGAGAGCCCTAACTTTTTTATTTTTCCGTATACAGAGACGTGTAAGAACTTTTTTTTTGCGGGATGAACTGACGTTTTAATTGGTACAACTTTGGCGTTTATATGAGTTTTTGATCGCTTTTTATTCCATTTATTTGTGCTGCAGGATGGGACAAAAATCGCAATTCTGTGACGTTTTTTGTTTTTGTTTTTTACGGCGTTCACCATACGGGTTAATTAACATGACAAATTTATAGGGTGGATCGGTTACGCACACGGCGATACCAAAATATGGGTACTTTATTTATTTTTGATCTTTTTTGGGGCGATATGGCGTTTGTAAAGGGGAAAAGGGCAGTGTATGTGTTTTAATTTTATTTTTTGTTTGTGTTTTACTTTTTTTTTTACATTTTTCACATTTTTTTAATTTTCCCCATGATGGATTTGTAACTGCAAATCCCCACTGGGGAAAAGCAATCATTAGATTGGCTGTTTGAAGAGGCGATCTGTGCACAGCGTTATGCTGTGCATAGGTCGCCATGGCAACTAGTGACACCATGCCCACAATTGCATTGTGGGCATGGTGACGTCACCAGACTACCCGGATGCATTCAGAAAGCATCCGGGGAGTCCGGTAGGAGACGGGCGAGCGGCATCTGTGTCGCTGCCTCGCCGATCGTAGGCAGAGGGAGCTCACTCCTCCTGCCTGCGGCATCATTATCGCGGCCATGACAGGCTGCGGTAATGATGCGTTTTTCACCCGCGGCCGGAGCTCACTCCGGCCGGGGGGTGATGGGGCATGAAGCCAGCGGTACTTTACCGCTGGTTTCCATGCTGCGATCGCGCGCGGCTCGCCCGCAAGCCCGCGCGATCGCCAGGGCGTATGCATACGTCCATTTGCGGGAAGTCACTTCCCGCTAGGGCGTATGCATACGCCCAATGTCGGGAAGGGGTTAAACTGCCTATGTAATTTTATTGGTATCTATTTTTATTTTTAAAATTCACCAGTAGCCGCTGCATTTTCCACCCTAGGCTTATATTCGAGTCAATAAGCTTTGCCGGTTTTTGTGGCAAAAGTAGGTGCCTCGGCTTATACTCGGGTCGGCTTATACTTGAGTATATATGGTAGGTCTTTGTATACAGATCTTTATTCAGTAATAGTATAGGGGTATTATTCAGTTACTAAGTGGTAATTTGTGGTCCTGTTCTTGTGGTATAATCCGGTCCATATGTAGTAGCGCTATTGGTAATGTCAATCTAGGTATAGTGGGATCTGTCTGGTAGCGGTATGATGGGGATATCTATGGTGAGGTGTTCACTCCTTGTATTATCTAGTAATTGCATGACTTAAGGGGTCTTGATAAATGTTCGTGGTCGGGACGATGAGGGGGTGCCCCATCCAAAAGATTGCTAAGGAGCCCAGGCTTCTCTAGTTACGCCACTGATTGTACTCACTTATATAGTCTGCAGAACCTGTGTACAAATGGTAGTCACTATGTGGTGGTCCAGTGTGGTCATGGTCTAGCAAAATTATTTGGTCCTTATGTAGTATTATTACTGGGATTGATGGACTTGGTATTGTGGGATTTTTTTTAGCAACACTTTGACAGTAATATGTTTAATATATTTGCTCCTTGCATCGGTGTGTTATTTAGCAACTGTATAACTATTATTTAGAGGTATTACACTATTGTAAATCGTGAATTTGTCAGCCCCCAATTTTCATTATAATATACTGCTTAGGTGATGTACAGTATCTATGCAAAAGATAAGTGTCGGGAACATATATTTTTTTTATCTGAAAAAATGCATGCAACAGTTTAAAATGAAAAATGCTGTGTTAACCCCACTATATTGAGAAAAATGCAACACAAAAGGCCCGTGCCCCAAATGTTTTAAGAACCTAGCAACAACCCTGTGCAAACTGTAATTCTAACCCTAATCCTAACTCCTACCCCAACTTTAACTAAAACCCCAATTATGGTCAGGAATGTTTTTTCAGCAAACTCTGCCAAAATTTGGTTTGGGACCCAACTACCAATGTCTTTATCTTCTCTGGTACCTTGGGGTATAAATTTAGAAATGTGGATTGTAGGCATGTTAAAAAATTTAATGGTCCAGGGAGTCTTCTTACTTTATGTTTAATGCTATTTTATACAGTATGTCACTATTCAGAGTCTGATTTACATAAACCAACTGTAAGCAAAATTAAGTAAAAGATAGGTTATGCAATTAAAATTTGTGTAGAGATACTTGACAGCCAAGGGAACCTTTTGTTCCTTAGGGCTTGTTCACACGACGTTTTTGTGATACGTTTTATAGATCCGTTTTACGGATCCGCAAAACGGATCTAACAATTGTCATTGTGATTAACATTGCGTTCAATGGTAAAAGCGCATTGCTCTTCTCACGGGAGATTGGCGATGCACTTTTGAGGGCTCTCCTGCAATGCGCTTTTCGCATCCGCTTTAAGAATTGACATGTCAATTCTTATTGCGGTTTACGCAAGTGAAAGCCCATAGGAGATAATGGAGTCCGCTTTTGGCACCTGTCCAAAAGTGCTCCACACTCTGGGTACGTATCAGCTGCGCTTTGCATCCTGAAAGCGGATGCGAAAAGCGCAGTTGGCGGCCGGACGGGGCATCGGCGGGGAGCGGCGGCAGCTGAACGGATGGGGCATCGGCGGTGAGCGGTGGCCGGACGGAGCATCGGCGGTGAGCGGCGGCGGCTGGACGGGCGGGGCATCGGTGGTGAGCGGCGGCGGCTTGATGGACGGGGCATCGGCGGTGAGCGGCGGCGGCTGGACGGACGGGGCATCGGCGGCTGGACAGGTGAGGTGCTGCAGGGGGATGGATGGATGGTGAACTGCTGGCGGATGGTGAACTGCTGGCGGAAGATGAACTGCTGGCGGAAGGTGAACTGCTGGCGGAAGGTGAACTGTTGGGGGAAGGTGAGCTGCTGGCGGAAGGTGAACTGCTGGGGGAAGGTGAACTGCTGGCGGATGGTGAACTGCTGCCGGATGGTGAACTGCTGGCGGATGGAGAGAGAGAGAGAGAGAGAGAGAGAGAGAGAGATCGATCTGAAAAACCTGAAAAACACATCCGGAAAGCGGATCCGTAAAACGCAACTCCAAAAGCATACAATACAGATCCAAATAAAGTATCAACTGTTGCGTTTTTCGGATCTGCTTTACGGATGCGCTTTTCACTCCTCAAAAATGGATCCGTAAAAATGATCAAATACGTCGTGTGAACAAGCCCTTAATCTTGAATCCTTATTTCTAGGAAAGATTGTTCACATTTATTTTTGGTATTCAAGCCTATATAGTAACACATTCAATCGTGGTTGAGAGATGTAAGTACATGGCATTTGGATGTAAAGAAGCAGAAAAAGTGTGTCATCTGTGACAGTCTTGTCTAAGAATGTGGTATCACTGTCACTTATTCACTTGGTATACAGGTTGGTTAAATAAAATATACCTGCTCAGAGGATAGTCATCATAGGGTGTGTCCAGTCATCTACTGCTTTGTACAGAGAGTTTATGCCGCATATAGACAAACATACTTAATGAATATTATCATGTAAAGTGTAGCCTATGTTCAGTTAAAAAATAAAACAAAAGTTACTATGCTGAGTTAGGATGGATTTTAACAGAATGATTAATTGTAAGGAAAACTATTTTGTGGATTTTTTTTCTGTAAATGATTTTTAACTTCTGCACGCTAATACATGAGCTTTGTGTCATTACAACAGACTGACATAAGGGTGTGCCTAGGCTGAGTGTAATGACATCCCTGGGGTACTTTCTCAGTCACCAGGCTGACTGTATAGTGATTTTCACACCCCTGAGTGCATCATTGGGAAATCCTTTAACTTGATTAAAGTGTGTGTGTTTTGTGTGTGTGTGTGTGTGTGTGTGAGTGTGTGTGTGTGTGTGTGTGTGTGTGTGTGTGTGTCTGTCTGTGTGAATTGCATCAAATAAATGCACTAGGTCTTATTTTCAGGTGGATATCTTATTTTAGGGGAAACAGGTACTGTAAAACACAACTGTATCTGACCTGTTGGATTGATGAGGTCATAGAGTCAATCAAGCAAGTGCCAGTAACATCTTCTGTAGCCAGTCTGGTCTTCTTATCATGAAAGAAGATAATGTCTAAAGTATTGCATAAGAACTTGCAATATCCTTCTGAATAGCATGATTACAGATTTTCAGATTCGGAATCTATATTTTGAAAAGAACATCGAATATTTTTGAATACTCTTCGCGCACAGTAAAACTTCTCCAAAAGACCACTTATTTGGGAAGACTATCTGGGACACATTTGTCTGTGAAAGAGTTTTAATTCCCCTATTCTAATTGTATTTTGGCCCTCTAGAAATCTGATATGTACATGTATGTATCTAAAGAGATATAACAGTATTTATGTGAGTAAAAGAAAGTACACCATCTTTGAATTACAGTGGGAAAAATAAGTATTTCATATACTGGCATCATAGGTACATTTAAACTGTAAAAGGCAGAATCTAAAAATAAAATCCAGAAAATCCCATTGTATGATTTTTTAATAATTTATTTGCATTTTATTGCATGAAATAAGTATTTAATACATTAGAAAAACAGAACTTAATATTTGGCACAGAAACCTTTGTTTTCAATTACAAAGGTCAGACTTTTCCTGTAGTTTTTTAACAAGTTTGCATACACTGCAGCAGGGATTTTGGCCCACTCCTCAATACACATGTTCTCCAGATCTTTCAGGTTTTGGGGCGATCACTGGGCTACATTGAGTTTCAGCTCCCTCCTAAAATTTTCGATTGGGTTCAGGTCTGGAAACTAGTTAGGCCACTACAGGACCTTGACATGCTTCCTACAGAGCCACTGTTTAGACCCATCTTCAATTCTCTTACTGAGGGAAGGCTGTTGTTGGCCAAAATTTTGTGATACATGGCCCCTGTCCATCCAAAGTATGATGTTTTCACCCCCATGTTTCTTCTTCCTCCAAACACAGCGAATGGAGTTAACATCAGAAAGTTCTATTTTGGTCTCATCTGACCACATGACTTTCTCTCATCTGGATCATCCAAATAGTCATTCTCAAACTTCAAATGGGTCTGGACATGTCCTGGCATGAGTATAGGCGTGCCCTGTAGGATTTTAATCCATGACAGTGTAGTATGTTGCTAAGGGCATGTTCACACGGCTTATTTTGGAGCGTATTTCGCAGCATACAGCGCTTAATACGCGGGAAAATGTACCCCATAATTACGGTAATCCATAGCTCTCATAGAGAACTATGGATTACACCTCCTCTCCCTGCTCGTACAATATGATCGTATTGTACGCGTGGGGAGATAAGTTACGTGCATATAACAACAGGTGGGAATTAAAGTCCTGATCGACTGCTATGGTTGCATAACCTGCCCAAGGGAGTATCCCTTTCTCCCATATTCCAATTGACTGTAGCAAGGTGTTTGCAGGAATGCTAAACTACTGGTATAAAACGATCATTTATTATAGTTTCTTTAAAACATATAACATTTCATGTGCACATAGCCGTTCACTTTGCATGTATAAGTGAGTCAACCATAGCCTAGTTAAAGTCCCACATCCATGGATACTGCTTGTGGCGCTCCCGAGGTCTCCAGGTTCTCAGAGCCAACGTAGTGGAGCGAATGTGCAGACAGCTCCCAAAACACACGATGTACTGTGGCGTGTACTGTACATCGTGTGAATATACCCTAACAGTAATCTTTGAGACTGTGATCCCAATCTATTTATGGCATGTCCCCCATGTATACATATTCCTGATTTTCTCAGCAATCATCCTTAAAGGGGCTTTATATCGTTACAAAGATCATTCTCAGATTATGGGGACAGTATAATTAAGCACTTTTGAAATCTGGGTGCATTACCTCTGTCACTTGGTTTAGCAAATAATAGTTCTCTGAAATCTGTCTTCTATTTCTGCTGTTGCTGTCGAACGCCCCCTGACGGTTCCCTCGCCCAGACAAATCGCCCCCTGCACTTGATTGGCTGGCTGACATTTCAATCAGCCTGTTGGGAGATCCCCTAGACAGGAAACGCCCCGGCACGCCCCTTTGCGCTGTGATTGACTGCCTTCAACACTCCTGTGTTGAACTCACCCCTCTGAGCTGTTATAATTAATAGTGAAACCAAGGTCTGCTGCTCTATATATATCTCCCAGCTCTAGGTGAAGATCCTGGGCAAGTACTGGCTGTTTAAAGGGCTTTGCCAAGAGGTTGATCACCTCCTCACAGTTCTAGTCCTTAAGCTGCTACTTGGAAAAGAGGCGTTCTTTTCTCAGATCGAATGCAAGCCCCGCCTCCTGATGACATCATCATATGTAGTGTATAACATAAGGATTCAACACTGTGTTTGTATACGTTGCTTGTGTGGTGCAGTGCTTAGGTGATTTGCTCTGCAAGAGAGAGTTTGGGAGTTGGGAGCCCCATCGGTAGTTTTTATTTTTATTTTTAAAATGGTAGCACATATGTAAATATATGAAAATTATATTGTGTAGACTTCTATAATTTTATTTATATACACACACAGAAGCTCCCCTATATAGTGGTCCCATTCTCACAGTAGTCACACCAAGCACTTTCAACATATGTATACAATGCAATATAACATCTGGGGGATGAGACAGGATATAGGGGGAGCTATGTATGTGTAGTAATATATCATCAGAAGATTGACATATAAATTTTAGGTCTCTCGACTTATGTGTGGAATTTAGGGGGGGGTGTGGAAAAACTCTGGAGGGGACTAGAACTCCCAACCCCCTTCCTGTAAACCAACCCTCTAAACACTGCACTACAGGCCAAGTTTTAGTTAAGCAGGTTGAGCAGGGGTCGTTCTCTCAAAGCTGAGTGCTTCTCCCCCCATTGTTTTCCACCACATTCAGTGACAGCAGCAGAGATCTTTACTTGAAAGCTGACATTTGTCTTGTAGTGAAGTAAGATCTCTGCCTGTTTCAATACAATTTGGGTGAACACCACTAGAAGTGAACTGCTGGCTTTCAGTGAATTTGTGTGATAAAGATATAACAGGTGCTTGCTAGAGCTTGCTGGAGCCTCAAGGTCGGCACGACATAAGCAGGCAGGAGCTACAGTGCTGTTAAATCCAACAACCTTCTGCATCCGCCGCATCAAACAAAATGATGATGTCAAGGGCTTCAGGAGTGAGACACGCCTCCTGGAAGGATAGACACGTTCTGGCTGAGCAGGAAACCGCCCTGATTTCAAACTCAATCTGAGAGAATTAGCTGAAGAGCCCAAACAGTTCAAACGATAACACTCCTTTAACCCAACGAGGCGAGATCTTGCATGGAGCCCCAGTCCGAGGAAGATTGACAGTCATCTTGTCTTTCTTCCATTTTTTAATAATTGTGCCAACAGTTGTTGCCTTCTCACCAAGCTGCTTGCCATTGTCCTTTACCCAACCCAAATCTTGTGGGAGGTCTACAATTTTGTCCTTGTTTTCCTTAAGCACTATTTGGGGCTTGGCCATTTTGGAGAGGATAGAGTGGTTTAAAGAGTGGGAGAAGGGGGAGGGCTTTAAAAGTAACCGGTCTGTTTAGAAAACCCGGGAAAAAAATTTCTTTTTGGGAGGGGACCATATACTTATTTCCAAAGGGAAAAAAATTTCAAAAATTTTTTATTTAAAAAAAACATACAAATTTATGTTCCGGGGGTTTATTGGTTTTTTTGATTCCTCTCTCACAGTTTTAAATTTACCTACAAAAAAAAATTACAGACCCTTTTCGGCAGTGTAAACTTAAATTTTCCCAAATATATAAAGGGTTTTAATAGAAAGGGCAAACATAACAACAAAAACAAAAAAACCCAGTGCTTCTTTAAAAAGGGCCCTTTTACAAGACTCCTAAAGGGGTGGATGCTCCCCAAATTTATCTCAGGGTCCCGTCAAAGCAAATTTCTCAGAGAAATTATAAAAATAAAACCCACAGCTAAATATTAAATTCCACAGGCCTCAGCATGTTAAATGTCCCAATTCATTACAGTACAAGCAAAAGTAAGAAAGAACCCAAATAAAGGCCCTTTTTTAAAAAGTGTTTCTAAGAAAAAGCCCTTATTTCTAAAAAGAACATGACAGTTAATTTGCAAAGTTGCATCTGAACAAACCACAAGGCTCCTAAAACAATATCCCCTTTCATAGAAAGTCCAAAGTGGGGAAAATCTGGCCATAATCCCAAAGGGAAACCCTATTTGGCAAAAATTTAAACATAGGGAAAATTTTGCACAGGGAAACCCACTATTAAAAACGAGAGATGGGGGGAATTGGATTCTAACCCCAAATGGGCTTAGTTTTGAATTTCCCGGAAAACTTCGGTTTTTGAAAGAAGTGAAGTTTGGGGTACTTTGGGGGGTACTTGATTGATAAAATGGCTGCGACACCTGGCGGGTTTTATGGGGCAAAGAACTCTTAGGGGGAAGCAAGGGCCCTAGCCTGCAAGACATTGCAGAGATGAAGGGGCCCAAAACGAGACCGGGGGGATTCTGTGACGTCACCGCAAATAAATAAAATTCCCCGGGGGCGAAAGCTGGGACCACACTCCTCCCCACTGTGCTCAACAGGGGAAAGGGGCTGCCCCGGCTGCTTAAAACCCAGCTGATACAAAAAAACTTTATTTTTAACAGGGGAATTTTTTTAGGGGGGTCACAGTTTCTCAGAGACTGCTTTTTTTTATGTTCTAATTCTTATTTTTTGGGGGTATTGGGTTTTGAATTTTCCCGTGTGGGGTCCAAAGCAGCTGCCCAAAAAAAAAAAATACATTTTAATGCTATCTGCTTTACAGGGACATTGAATACCCAAAGGGGGTTTTTCTAAGCCCCCGTTCCGTTTGTTTTTCATTTAAAGAAACACATTTTTACAATCCAAATACCAAAAATGGTTTTGGGTTTCTCATTTCTTTTTCCAATTTAAAATCCCGGGGTTAAAATTTAAGGGATTGTTCTGCCCGTTTTGGTCACTAAAAAAAAAGTTCTTTTTTCCCCCAGCAAAAAAGAAATTTTTCCTGTACATAATTCACAACCAAATTAAAATTTTCAAGATTTTTTTGTTGTTGTGGACTGTAAAATAAAAAAACCCCCTTTTAACACCTAAAAAAGGGGGGTAATTTTTGGTTGCCATTTCTTTTTGCGGGAATTTAGATCCAGGGTTAATTAAGCGTTTTTTCGCTGTTGTTGGGCATAAAAAAAAACGTTTTTTTTTCACCCCCCAAAAAAAAAAATTGCCTGTAGGGGGGGATAAATTTTCCCAACCAAGGTTTTAAATTTAAAAGGGGTTTTTTTGTTGTTGTGTACCGTAAAATACCGGGGGGGCCATTTTAACACGCTAAAATGCTGGTCACTAAAAAAAAATGTTCCCTTTTTTACCCCCCAAAGAAAAATAAAATTTCCTGTACATAAAAACATAACCGAAAGGTTTTTTTAAGCCTTTTTGGGGCTTTATATTCAGGGAAAATACACATGTTTTTTAAAAGGGGGACATAAAAATCAATTTTTCCTGGGGCCCTTTTGGAGCGCAATTTTTTTTTCCAAGGGGTTTCCCAAGCTTTTTAAACTGGGGTTCATTTGGGAAATCAAATACAGGGTGTGGGATTTATCATATACAAATATCTTCATTAAAAAAAAAAAAATGTTTTTACATTTTTGAACAAACATTGTCAACAAAGAGGGGGGCTGGCTCATCAAACCCCCCCAGTGGCAGTTGGGCACAAACCTTCCTGGAGGCAGGGCCCCAGTCCAGCACAGGGGAAGGGGTCACTCGTGAGGCCACAACGCTGCTGTCATCAACGGAAGGGGTTTGGGCCAGCAAACCCCAAGGGGTTTTTTGATTGGTTGAGTGGATCACCACTTCCTCCCAAATGACATCTGACAAACCCCCGGGCCAAAAGTCCGGTTTGTCGTCAGACACAACCCTTAGTTGGGATGGCCCGGGGGCGGGGCACCCACCCTCACCTGTCCCCAAACCCCCTCTGTCCCCTCCGGTTCCCTCAGCCCAAAATTTTACCCTGTGGTCTGGGCTCAGCGGCCACAAAATAGCGAGGGTGAACAAAATTAGGAGGGCAGTCAGCAGCTACTTGGGAAAACGAAGAAATTGGGGGCCCAAAACCCCTGCTTTTTTGCATAGGGGGCAAAGTATAGATGTTTAGAGTGGCATGGGGGGGCATTTTTTTGAGGGTCAGCCTCTGCATACCAAGACCGATGATGAGGACAGCATTTACGATGAAACACAAAGCGATGAAGATGTACCGCCCCAAATTTGGGGGGCCCGGGTGAAGGGGAAGGGGTTCATCAATTTGCAGGAGAAGAGGGCGTCAGCTTGCCCCAGCAGCAAAAGCCCCCGTGGCAAGCATGCCAAATTTCAGCCAGTCAAGGCTCCACCCCACCCCCTGCAGAAGGGAGCTGTTTTCCTTTGCCCTCATCTCCCCGTCCAGATGCCCTGTTTCCCTCGCTACTCATTGGCCCCCAACCCTTCGTTCAGCAAGGTGATTGGGAAAGGGGACAACAAGGTTTTTTAAAAAAAAAAAAAAAAAATGGGGGGGGGGGGGGGGGGGGGGGGGGGGGGGGGGGGGGTTTTGGGGGGGGGGGGGGGGGAAAAAAGGGTTTTTCCTGTTTCCAAGTTGTTGGGACTGGGTCCCTCCCTTTCCAAATGGTGGACCTGCACCGTTCAACAAAAAACTTTTGGGGTTTTTTTTGCCGAAGGGCCCAAAATGGGGGAAATTCCCAACCGAATTTTCTTTTCCAAAATGGCAGTACCAGCACTTCATAAATATGTAGAACAGAAGCTTATTGGTTTGTTCCAAGGTGCACGGCAGCGCGGACGTCTGGAGCTGTAACTACGGTCAGGGCCAGTACATGTCCTTTACGGCCCATTGTGTGAATGTGCTTCCTGCCCAGGCACACCAACAACTTGGACAGGAGATGTCGCTTTCTCCTCCACGTTGTCAAACTGCAGCTCCTGCGCCAATGTCCGTCTCCTCCTCCTCCACCACCACCATCATCTCAGCCTCCACAAGTACTGCTCCATCATACCACATGTGTAGGGCACAGCGGTTGTCACGCAGTTCTACACCTGGCTTGCCTCGGTACGAAGTCACAAAGGGAGGAACTCCTCCGCGTCATGCAGCAAGAAATCGATGTGTGCTTTCTCCGCGCCAACTGCAAATCGGAACCATGGTGACGGACAATGGGAGTAACATGGTATCCGCACTGCACCGAGGAGGGATGGTCCATGCGCCGTGCATGGTGCACATGTTCAATCTGGTTGTGAAAAGGTTTCTGAAGTCTTCCACCGATCTTCAGCAGATTCTGAAAATGGCCAGGAAACCTACAAAGAGTTGCCAGGAACACCCTACAAAGCCAGGAACACCCTCTTCGAGTTGCAGCGGCAGAACGGCCTCCCCCAACACACTTTGATATGCGATGTTTCCACCCGTTGGAATTCCAGACTGTATGAACAGAGAAAGGCCATTAACAATTTTTTGATGATACAGGCGGACAGGAGTACTCCCCTGTGTAACTTTGATGTCAGCCAGTGGCAGCTCATGCGTGACACCTGCCGTTTGTTGAGGCCATTCGAGGAGGCGACGTTATTTGTCAGTCGCCAGGACTATGGGATGAATAACATCATTCCACTGCTTCATGTCCTGGAACAGATGCTGAAAAATCTGTCTGGGCAGGGGACTGGAGATGTGGCGACTACATCTCGCGGCCACATGAGTCCGGTGGGGACTGAACTGGAGGAGGAGGAGAAGGAGGACATTGGAGCAGAAGCATTGTCTGGTGAAATGAGTGGATTTTCTACCCAGGTGACAAGAGAGGAGGAGCAGGAGCAGCTGGAGGAGGTAGATGGAGATGAGGAAGATGAGGCAGATGACCCACAAGCACCGTGGCAGTATACAGTGGAGATGGAGGCAGGGAGCCCCTTGGAGTCACTTGTGCAGATGGCCAGCAGCATGCTGATTTGCCTGGCTAGTGACAGCCGAATAGTCACCATCCAGCAGAGGGATGACTTCTGGCTCTCCACCCTATTGGTCCCTCGCTACCGGTCCAAAATTGGAGCCTTTTTCCCAGCTGCTGAGAGGGAGGACAAACTCAAATACTATAGGGAAATCCTCCGTGGGTTCAGTTGGGCCGCGCCAAAGTGGGGGCATTGTCCCTCCTCTGACAGGTCAAAACCGGGGGGGTTTTTTCAGCACTCATTACTACGGGCCGCGGCTGTTTGGGGGGGGGGGGGGGGGTGGGTGCAGTACCAGCTCCATCGGCAGCAACCAAAGTCGGGGGGTCACTGAGAGCGGGCTTCCTTCACCCGCCTATTGAGGGGGGAAATGCCGCACAGAAACAGCGGACCGGGAGCAGCCCCTAAAAACCAACATTGGGGGCCCTTTATTGGACGGGCACTCTGCCACCCCAGTTAGAAGATCCGCGGACTACTGGGCGGGCCAAACTGGATGTTTTGGCGGGCAACTTGCCGATTTTGAAAGTGGGAATTTTTTCCTGCCCACCAGAAGTGGGGCCCATCAAGGGGTTGGTTCAGGCGGCGGGGGGCCATCGTTACCCCAAGGAGAAGCCGCTTGTCCACGGGAAATTTTGGAAGGGACTGACCTTTGTAAAGGGATAAAATCAGGCGTGGATCAGCCAGGATTTCCACACACCAATGCCTTAGGCCTCAGCTACATCAGCCATGACGCCTCACCCAAAAATTTGAGAAATGATTTGGGTTAAACAAACCGCCTCAGCCACAAATTTTGATGCTGCCACCCACCTGATGCCACAAATCTGCTGCCAGTTTCTCCAAACTTTCCACCAAAACCCTCTTTACCAGGGAAAAGGGATTGGCCCCCCCACCTCCCCCCTTGTCATTGTTGGGCCCCTTATGCCTCATGGGTGCCCGCTGCTGGGCTGCCCGCCGTGCCCTGCCCCACTGTCTCATTGTGGGCCCCTCTGTGGCCTACTCCTCTTTTTGCCCCCCTCCAAAAAAAAAAAAAAAAATTGGGCATTGGGGCCCCTGCCTACCTCTTTCTGCTGGGTGTGGGGTGCTGCCGTGACCCCCAAACTCTGTCATTGTGCCCTGTTGACCTATGTTGGGTGGGGGGGGCTGTTGCCGTGACCCACACACTCGTTTATTGTGCCCCTGTCTGACCTCATGCTGGGTGCTGTGGCTGGGTGCCGTGCCCTTTCCCCACTGTGTCATTGGGCCCCTCCTTTACCCGATGCTGGGTGCTGCCTTTACCTCCACTCTCGGGCATTGTGCCACTCTGTGGCCTATTACTGTTTTGCCACCTTTCACCCAAAGTCATTGTGCAAACTGTCTGGGCCTCCATGATGCGCTGTGGCTGCTGCCGTGACCTACACACTATGTTTAAATTGGGGCCATCTGTGGGGAAATACTCCTGTTTTTGCCACCTCCCGAAAGTCATTGTTGGGCCCCTCTCTGACCTCATTGGGTGCTTTTGGCTGCTTTCCTCACCTCCACACCCGGGGGGGGGTTCCCCAAAAAGGGTTGCCCGGGAAAATGTAAGGACGATTTGGGCGGGAGAATGGCGGGGATCACCAAATTTT
>JAODAL010008486.1:45000-117323 GCA_025379985.1 Phyllomedusa bahiana
TATAAATGATTGCGCCCCCTAGTGGTGAAGTAGCTTAGGGGAACTCAAAGTTAAAATAAAAAAGTTTTAAAGTGTAAAAAAATTGAAAAAAGTTAAAATCACCCCCCTTTTGCCATTTTAAAAATAAAATAATAAAAAGTTACACATATTTGGTATCATAGCTTCCGAAAAAGTTAAATTTATTAAAATATAACATAATTAATGACCGTATGCTGAACACCATAGAAGAAAAAAAAATTAAAAATGCCAAAATTGTCCCCTAAAAATAATAATTAAATTATTAAATTTAATCAAAAAAGTCCTATGTACTTCAAGCTGCTAGCAATAAAAAGTACACTTCAGCTCGCAAAAAATGTCCCCTCACTCAAGTTCGTTTGTGTTAGCATAAAAAATTATGCATGGCAGAAAATGGCGCGGCTGCGCAAATTTCAAAAAAAGAAAATGTTTGGAATTTTTTTACGGTACCAAAATATAACGAAAACCGTACACGTTTGGTATTGACGGTTTAGTATCAACCTGTAGAATACAGATAACACATCATTTTTACCGAAGATTGAACGTCGTAAAAGAAAAACACCTGACAGAATGTAAATTAGTAGAGCCATCAGCCAACCACAGGACAGGAGAAGGAATCCGACCAGCACCGGAGAACTGTGTTTACAGAAACAGAAGATAAGGGACACTGTGAAAACAAGACAGTTTTGCTAATTACATCCAATTGCAAAGTTATTTGTTTTCACTGTCCCCTTATTCTGAATACCATTTAATGAAATGATACAACCCCTTTAAGGGTTAAGGTAAGTCAACTAATAGAATGTGTGAATTTAGATTAGAGTCTAAATATGCACCAGATTTATCAATGCTATGATAAAGGTGTGATTTTATTGATGACCCACTCATGTAATTATACTTAGGGAATCCAGCTGCATCTCCTATATCAAATACCAGGATTTGTAGCCTTAGGAAAACCCAGAATAGAATATTGCCTCAAACTATGAGTCTTTCATATTCATATGGTATGGTTACATTTATGACTATATGCTCCAGAATTTGGCCTTCATAATTTTGGGCAATGACACTCCTACAGATTAAGCAAAATGAACCATGACATAACATATCATGTTTTCATAGCACACAATGTTATCTTAATTTCTTTCAATGCTTTCAATGGCCTGTGTTTTCAGATAAGTGTAGATAACACAAAAAACTGAGATATCACTGTCAATCTACACTCTGCTACATCCGTATTGGGAGTTAAGACATAAGCTAAAATCCTGTCCTGCAAAAGTTTCCTCTGCATGCAATTAGCCAACTTAAGTGGGAATGTGGGGGGGTCTGGGAGCAGCAAATACAAAGGGCAGCATGTATAAAATTTAGCATTTAAACACCAAATTTTGTGTGCATAATAGTAGCCTAGAATGCGCCTGATTTACGAACCCGCTCTACAGCGGGTCATACATCAGTCGCATTCTAGCGCTAACATGACATTTCTTGCTCAGGTAAATCACTTTGAAAGTGGTATACCTGTTCCAGCAATAATACGCCTGGAATTGTCATACTGAAGCTATAAATCTATAGCTTCGTACGGTTCTAGTGTGCCCCGCCTCCTGCACGCCCCCAAGAATCAGGCGCATTACAAAGTGCTCTGTAATACGCCTGATATTGGCGTGGAGGACATTTAAAACTATCGCGAATGGGGCTGCGTTTGATGTCTGTCTGAAAATATGCCAGACTTCTGGTGCAGCCCCGTTCATCTGCCCCCAAAGGAGTCAAGACTAGGAGCTACAACCACCATACGGTCAATTTTCTTGAAGTTGCACTCCTCAGCTTGATCTTTCACCATTAGAATCAGTAGAGGTCTCTTTGTTTTGTCCTTTTTTTTTGAACGTCTTTTCCCCTTTTAAGTTTTCTTTGTTCTTTATTTTTGAAAATAAGTATTTACACCTCCCTTTTAAAGGGCATTAAAAATTTTGTATTATTTTTGTCTTGTTGTCCTAAAGGACATTGTCATCTCTGCAGAATGTAAGTGTTCGCTTGTAAATGTTACCTGTTTCACTTCTGGTGCGTAGTATCGCGTCTTATCGTTCATATGCATTAATTACAGAAACGAAAAATGACGGGCACCACAATGATTAATTAAACGGGTGCTGCCACTGTGTCAAAAAACATAAAGTAGAGGCAAACCAGAGAAAAAAGGGGTGCAGAGATTGGGTACAACCAAAAATTTAAATAAAAAATATAAAATGAATCTTTAAGGACAAAAAACCCCAGCAAAAATTTAAAAAGAAAACGCAAAATAAAACCAATGTCTGAAAAAAATAATCTAAAGACTATTCAGGCAAAGTATAATGTCACAAAAAAAAGTGTCAAAGATAGTGCAATAGCAATGGCACAAGGTGCCACAAATAGTACAGAAAAATATAAAAAAAGTGTCCCAAATAGGTTGAGCGATTTTTTTGCAAAAGTTAAAAAATCGGTAGGTTTTTTTTGGTGATCGAAATTTCAGATCTGGATAATTAAGGAAAAACTATCTATTAAGATGCGTTTTTTTCGGCGCTTCCTGTAATTTTGGCGGCCAGCAAATAGTTTACAAAATGAGCAGGGTGGATGTGTGTGCGACGTCATGACGGGGTGTGTAGGGTTGCGATTGGTGGAAAAATCAATGACCGTTTTTACATAGAACAGCTTTTCCTTTTTCAGCTCAGGTCTCTCGGTTCATAGGGAAGGGGAAACCTGCGCTTCCCTGTGGCCAAACAGCCTCGCAAAATTAGTCTATTTCTGCCAGAGAAACCTTACTTTTGCTGTGTTTCCTTCCAATTTAGTTTATTAGAGTTTTGAAGTTTTTGTATTTAGGTAGAGATTTTAAAGGAGCATCTACCGCTGTAAATTCACGGCGGGGGTCGGGGGGTGGCCCCGCGGGCAAAACAGAAAAGCTTTTAAAAAGAACACTGGAAAAAGTTCCCTTGATTGTGTAGACTTTGTAGTGGTATTTTTATTTTAAACATTTTGCTTTAAATATTTCCTGGATATTGGGCAGCCTGAACTTTATTGGTACACATATTTTTCTTAACTGAAGGTTTCTTTGTTAGCTGAAAAACCCCACTTTTATTATCAGTTTACATTTAGTTTAGTTTTCTTTTAAATTTTCCCCATTACACCTGTGCTGTTGATATATCACCTTGCAGTTAAATAAAATCCAGAAATCTTGTAGTCGCAGGGTTTTTTCCCAAAAAAAATACGTGTATCTTCGAAAACTAACAGTTAAGTTTTTTTTTTTACTTTTGCGCCCCCGTTTTGTTCTTTGAGCGCACCCAGTAAATCTTAAAACAGAAAATTTTAATTCACCACAGGTAAATTAAAGGTGCAAAAAAATCCTTTTAAATTTACCAAACATAACAGTTAGGTTTTTTTTTGTTTTGCACCCCCATTGTTCTTTGAGCAGCACCCAGTAAATCATAAACAGAATTCTATATTCCCACGGTGAATTAAAGGTGCAAAAAATACCGTTTATTATACCAAACATAACAGATACGTTTTTTTTGGACTTTTCCCATCCAGTTTTGTTAAAGACATTGCATTTAAAATTTGAATCCAGAAATTTGGGTTTTTGGATTAGGGGGATTTGAGAATAGCTGGATTTCGTGTTTTAAAAGGACTTTCCAAACTTTTCCTACTTCTCAAATTTTTTATTTCAAAAAGGGAGCAAAATGCAGGTGGTAAGCGGCAAAGAGGGGGGAGCACATGGGGTTTGGGTACGAGAAAAGGTGCCCCTTTCCCTGTTGGCGAAAACACGTCCCCAGGGGATCGTCAGTTGCAGGAGTCGGGCCCGTCATCGCTGGGTCAGGGCCCTGGAATCTAAGCAAACGAACCGTGCCAATTGCCCTTTCATGGTTATTAAACCCTGCATCTAGCAGTTTTACCCCTCGTTCTCGCAGTCCGGCCAAAAAATTCGTCACGCATCGTAAAAAATGAAGCACCCAAAATTTCAACTCGTTACCCCCACTGGGTTTAATCCTTTTTCTGCGGACCTCTTTGATGAAAAAATGCTTGGGGGTCAAAAGGCAGTTAAAAGATCAAGAGGATGATTTGTCTGCTTGGCCCGTTACTGATGCCTCAGAGGGGTGAAGGAAGCCGGTCAATCGGCAAAAATCCCGGGCGGTCGGGCAACGCTTGCAGTGCCCCCTTGTTGTAGCCGCAGTTTTCTGGATGCAGAAAAGTCAGGAGACCAAGTCCCCTGTTTTGATGATGTGTGTGACAAAATTGGGATCCACCCTGGTCTTTTGCGAATTTGCATGCGAGCGCTTCATCATGGAGAGGAGGAAGACGAGGGGGTAGTGTCAATACGGGTCCGCCAAAAAAGGAGAGGGCGGTCGCAGAAGTCGTGATTGTTTCCCGCCGCACGGTCAGCCCCAAACCCCGCCCCCCGGGCTTTCGCCGTAAAAAAAGGTCCGGCCCTCTCCCCGGGGCCCTTTTTGAGAAAGCCTTGATTCACCCGGATGTCATATGCCGCCTTTGCCTAAAAGCATAAGTGGGCAAAGAACTTAAGTGGTTACCACCACCAAATTTTTGTACATGACGAATGCAGAGTTGAAATGGAGGGAAACTTTGGCCCAAAAAAGGCAGACCGCGCCGGGCCTCCAACATTGTACACCCTCTGTCTCCCCCCTCCTCCTCCGCCACCACCAAGCGTTCCTCAGCTGCCATGTCTTCGAGTCATGTGGGGGATCAGCCTCCGCTTCAGCCTACCACGCCGAGTACCACCAGCACCCCAGGGAACCATCCTACCCTTCTTTCCCCCGTTTGACGCCCTGCACGCGTACAGCAACCAGTCTAGCAGCCAGCCTTCTGTCTTCCAGGTTTGGAGCGAAAAAACATTTAAAACCCAAACCACCCCAAAGCCAAAGCCAAATGTCGGCATTGCCGGTTTTGGCCTTGTAAAAGTTCCCTTTCCCGTCTGGTGGAACAGATGGGTTCCGCCAGTCAGGGCCCCTCCCCCTGCCCCAATACCAGTGCCAGCAGGCATTTTTTGCCAAAAAAGCCGTCCCTCCCCTGGCCCCCACGTGTATCTAAAATTTAAAGGCGTTGTTGCTTGTGCCCGGGAAAAGTCCATCTCACCCAACACATGGCTAGAAAACACGGCCAAGGGCGCTATACTCGTGCAGCTCATGGGTGAGTGGGTGGATGTCTCTGGGGGTGACGGTGGTTCTGGCTGGCGACGCTCTTCAAAACCGCGGGGGTGGTGCAGGGCTCTTTCCTCCAAGGTCCTTGGTGGCATCAGTGCCCGAGACCCCGGCCCGTTTGAAATTAATCTCCCTTGGAGCCGCCCCCCAAGGTCGGCCGAGCCGAGCGCTGGCTGGGTGACAAGAGTCCCAGGAAAAGGTGGTGTGCGAAAAACGGGGGAAATCTGTGGCCCCCTTAAGTTCGGAGGCTGGGCCATCTTCCCTGGCCATGTCTGAACTTGTCGCCCAGAAATTTTAAAAGAGTCCCCGGGTTGGACTTCCTGCTAAAGAAGGCTGAGGTCTGAGTTCGCATTCCCCCGTTCGCCCCCGTTTCGTCCGCCGGTGCGTTGCAGCGTCAGCCGGCCCCCCCGTAAACCGTCTCATTGTTGACGTTGGAAACATGCGGAATTCCACCTCACATGCCCCGCGATTGTGGCCAGCCGAAATGCCTTTTCGCAGTCGAAGTGACACAGGGCCCTGACAAGCACGGTGCGGCCCGGGGGTGTTGAACCACCGGGTGGAGGCAGGTGAAAGAGTCTGCACCATCCTTGCCAGTTTTAAAGAAGCCAAAATGGTCAGTGGGGGGAAAATCCCTTGTCAGATGAGCTTGTGGTGATTTTAGTTCGGGAACGATCGTTGGACACTCTGAAAAAAACAGGTCCCGCCGGGGACGGGGGAGGGCGGACAAGATGCGGACCGGAGCCTTTCTTCCGTAAACCCCAAAAGGGCCCCCGACAGTTTCACAATTTCATCGGTCTTCATTAGGCAGTGGTTCGGGGCCCCAGAGTAGTGCAAGGGGCGCACAGCTCTCGGGGTGCTCTCTCAGGAAGTCGGGCTGTGTTGAAACTGTGCCGGAGGCAGCGGGGGGGAGGAGGAGGTTTCCCAAGGGCCCCGTGTTTTCGAGTCCCCGCCCTTTGGAAAAAGGTTTGGGGCGAATTTTAGGCGGAGGAGGAAAATGAGGGAAAAAATCGTTTGCTAGTGCCCCCCGACCAGAGGGTTGGGGAAAACAAGGCTCCACTCTACATGGTGCTTGGATGTCCTTTTTTTCCCCAAAATGTCCTGCATTAAGGGGCCCTCAAAATGAAAACAGTTATGGGTGGCCACCTCCTGGTCCCGGTACAAAAACAAAAATCGCATTTCCTTCCACCCACCCAAATGAGAGTAAAAAAAGCAGGAAATGGAGACCTTGCTGATTTTATCAACTGGAGAATCTGTTGCGTCTGTTCACGTTCCCCAAAAAGTCACGGGGAAAAACATCAGCGGCCCTGACAGCGTAGAGTGCCCGTGGGTGGGGTAGCAGAGGCAAGGGGGGCGGAACCTAATGGGTGACCCCTTGGGAATCTTTGTTTACACTCACCAAGCTGAAAGCAGGGGGCACATCCAAACAAGAGTTTGCTTAAGATCATGGTGCCCATATTGGTCTCAACACCCATGTTTTGCTGTGTTTTGGACCCAAAAGTTTTGGGTATCCAAAAAGGACGAATGCGGCTGGTCGTAGCCATGAGGTGTTGTCCCGCCCCGCAGCCGGTATATTGGGGACCCTTTAGCACGTGGGGTGTCTTACGACAAACGCATCCCGGGTTTCCAGATAATGTGGATCGTTTAATTTTTTATCAAGATGAAACAGGCATGGCTTGATGTGTTGTGGCCCCCCAAATTTCCGAGGTCACCGATTAGTTGCCCGGTTTATTCACTTCCTTTTCAAAAAGAAAAGGTCCTCTTGAAAACTTTTTTTTAAATTATCATTTTATGCAATTTTTATTCTCTTTTCTCCTTTTTTTTCTTTTGCTGTGAGGGACTGTAAAAAAAGCAAGGGTTTTATGAAACACGTATTCCCTTTACTCACTTTATCTTTAAGAAGTTTTCGCATTGTCAATGGTTTTGAGGTCATGTTGTGTGAGTACAGCTATAATTTGGTCCTTTTGGAAAAAGAAATGTGGGTTTAAGGGGCAAATTTTTTTTTCCCTTTTTACAAAATTTTTTAAAAAATGTGAAAGCATTTTTTTAAATTTTTTGGGGATGCTTTTTTTGGGGGGTTTTTTAAAAAGCGCAATATACAGGCCTATTTAAAAAATTTTTTTTCTAAAGAATTTGTTTTCACAATTGCAAAAATGGCTCAGGTCTTTTTTTGAATTTTTGGGGGATTTTTTCTTGAATGAGATACTACGGTCCTATTTAAAAATGTTGTTTCTAAAGACATTTTTTCTTCACAAATTTTCCAAAAGTGGCTATGGGTCATGTTTTTAATTTTTGGGGGCATTTTGCTGGACATGCACATTTTCTACAGGTTTCCATTTAAAAAAAATTTTGTTTCTAACAGACATTTTTTCTTCACAAATTTTCCAAAGTGGTCAAGGGGCATGCTTTGAATTTTTGGGGGATTTTGCTGTGACATGCAGCTATATACGGTCCTATTCTAAAAAATGTTGTTTCTAAAAGAATTTGTTTTTTCACAAATTTTCAAGAGTGGCTCAAAAGGGGATGGTGGGTGTCAGAAACAGGGAAAAGGTAGGCATGTTAATGGAACATATTGCAAAATGATTGTTTTTGCAAGATCTTTAAAATAGTATCAACCCTGATTAGAAACCATTTTAAAACAAAGAAAAAAAAGAAAAAAAGACATGGTGGGTTCATCCTATTTTTAAAAAAGTGTTTTTAGAATTAAATACTAAAAAACTTGCATGTACAAATTAGCTGGTAAAAAAATTCCCCTGAAATTTTACAAGGGGGGTACAGGAAAACTTGACCAGATGTAGGGTTTTTCAAAGGGCATGGAGTATGAGACGGACAGAGAAAAAGTACAAGACAATTTTCCTCCCGCACGTTGGTAAAATGAAAAAAAAGGGAAAGCCAAGCAAAAGGGCCTGGGTGGAACAGGAGCCGTTTAAAACCCCCCAGTTTTCCAAGTGAAATCAATTGGTCCGCACTCAAAGGAGGGGAAAGCGTACCCAGGTCTTTACTGTGTATGAGGAAGGGTGGAGTTCTCAACTTCCCCACCTTGTTCGCACCGGGGCAGTTTTTTTTGTGCGTCATCAGGGCATTTTTTAACCCCCGTGTGTTTAAAAAATGACGGCGCCAGCCCGGGGGTTAGCCCACTGTAACCCCGGGGCCCTGGGTCATGCTGTGGCACAGGACTTTTTTAGTCAATGTCCCGTTCAACTAAAATGGTGGGTTTAAAAAACCCTTTTTTCCGGCCTTTTTTAATTGGGGTTTAGAAGGTTTTTAATGGTCATACTGTGGCCCCGGCAGGGACAGTATATGTCCCGTTAACTAAAATGGTGGTTGAAAGACTCCTTTTTCTGGACTTTTTTTAAAACTGTGGGGGAGCAGGTTTTTTGGGCATTTTGCGGGACAGGACAGATTAGTTAGTGTCCAGTTAAAATAAAATGGTGGGGAAAGACTCTTTTTTTCGGCATTTTTAATTGGGGGGGCTTTCAGGTTTCGGGGGGGTTGCTGCGTTCCCGGAAGGGTATTCAAATTCCAGTTCAAGTAACATGATGGTTAAATATACTGCCTTCGGCATTTTTAATTTGGGTGATGCAGGTTTAAAAGGGGCATGCTGTGGTACAAGAAGGGAAAGGGAAAGGTCTTGACTTTTTTTTTTGTGACTTTTTTAACCTAAGTGTGTTGCCTAAGATGTAGCACGTAACCCTTTGGTTGTGGATGTTTAAATTTCCCGCTTCTCCGCACTTTTGGGGGAAAAATGAAAGGGGTTGTGCTCTCCATAGACTTTATGGTCATAAATATAAATTACTATGATATCGACTATTTGGGCGTGACGGATATCGACCATTGCCCATGTCGTACCCAAAGTAATCGCTAACCCTTTTAGACTAATTTGATTGACTGTTTTAACAAAAAGGGGGAAAGGTGGGGTTAACTGTTTGGGTGTAAAAATGAGGTGTTGTTGCTCTCCATAGACTTTAATGGTAATGTCATAAACGATGCTACTATCGAAAAACCTTATCGATAGCGGCCCCTATCGTATCGACGATCTCGTAGCCAAACGCAATGCTAACACTAGTAAAAAATAGTGCAGTACAATAATGCAAAGATTAATGCAAGTAAAGAACAAAAATAGAAACTCAAATGGAATGAATGATAAAGAAACAAACATAAATAACAAAATATAAAGTATCCCAAATAAGGGGGTACCAAACCCAGAGAACCCATTGTTATCACCTTATTTGGGATATGGTCTTTATATTTTGCTATTTATGTCTGCTTATTTGTCATCAATCTCAACTGAGCTTCTATATCTTTTTATTGTCCCCAATAAGATTTCAGGGGGTTTTAATTTATTTAAAACTGGTTTTGCGGGAATCTTGTGCCTCTTTTCTCTGTTTGCCTCTACCATAGATTAACCCTTACCGCCGAGCCATTTTAGCCTTTCCCGCAGGCCCCATTTTTTAAATTCCACTTTGTCACATTATGTGGGGTAACTTTTTGACACTTTTACCTTTCTCTGCGATTCACATTGTGTTTTAAGTGAGAAATTTTGCTCCAAACAATCCTTGTTTATTTGTGAAAAATTTCAAAATATCGTGAAACATTTTTAAAATTTGTCATTTTCAAACTTCAAGAATTTCTGCATGTAAGATAGATAGTTATTCCACTCAAAATAGTTTATGACTAGCATCTACCATATGTCTACTGTAGCTTGGTATCTTTTTTTAAATATCTTTATTTTTTTTTACAACATTAGAGGGCTTAAAAATCTAGTACTCATTTTTCACATTTTCAAGAAAATTTGCAATATACATTTTTTTAGGGACCAGTCTAGTACTGATGTGGCTTTGAGGGACTTGCATGTTAGATACCCCCATAAATGATGTAATCTAAGAAACTACACTTCTTAAATTATTTACAACAGTGTTTAGGAAGTTTGTTAACCATTTAGGTATTTCACAGAAATGAAAGCAAAGTTGAAGTGAAATTTTAAAAATTTCCCTTTTTTCCCCCCCAGATTTGCAGTTTTTCTCCATCCAGGAACATTGTAGATGTGACTAGGTTTGCGGACACCCTAAGGTGCTAAGACTTAATAAACACCCCTAAAAAGACCCCCAAACTTTGTTACACAATTTTTTCAAAGTTCGGTAGTACCCTATATGTGGGTGTAAACTGCTGTTTGGGTGCATGGCAGGAAGTAGAAGGGAGGGAGCGCTAGATTTTGGTGGGTGCCATGTCGCATTTGCAAAGCCCCCAAAGTACCAGAACAGGTGAAACCTTCCAGAAGTCACACCATGGATCTCATAAGTTTTTTTCACATTGGGCCATGAACATTGGGGGTGTGGGGTGGAATGCAGTTCCACCATTGTTTTTTGGGCTTTTACAGCATTCGATATGTGGTATATAGGACATAATAACTTGACTATGTGGGTCGGTACAATTACAAGAAAATAAATTTTACATAGTTTTTTTATTTTTAATTACTTTTACACACTACATATGTGTTTATAAAAAAATTTGTTTTTATGTTGTCATATTTTGATAGCCATAACTTTCTTTATTTTCTGTATACAGAGCTGATTATGGGCTTGTTTTTGCAGACTGAGTGGACATTTTTATTGGTAGTTTTATGAGGTGCATATGACGCTTTGATCAGTTTTTAGTTAGGTTTTAGTGAGGTGTTTTGAACAAAATACAGCAATTCTGGTTATTTTTTAATTTTTTACAGCTGTCACCGAGCAGTATAAATGACATGCTAGCTTTACTCAGCAAGTCAATACGATTACAGCAATACCTAATTTATATTTATTTTTTTATGTTTTACTGCTTTTACACATAAAAAACACTTTTATTCAAAAAGTAAAACACGTTTTTACATCGCCATAGTTTATTTTTCTGTGTACGGAGATGTGTAGAGGCTTGTTTTTAGTGGGATGAATTGAGGTTTCTATTGGTTTTTGGGGGGCCAAGGCTTTTTGATCGGTTTTAAATCTGTTTTGTGGAAGGCAATGTGATGAAAATGCTGCAATCTTAGTAGTGTTTTTTAATTTATTTTTAACAGGGCTCACTGTGCAGTATATGTGACAAGTTAGATTTACTCCCTGGGTTGAGACAATTACAGCGAGACCCAATTTATATAGTTTTTTTATGTTGAAGCACTTTAAAAAAAAGTGTTTTTATTGTGTCAAACAATATTTATGCATCGCTGTCTTCTGATAGCCATAACTTTTTTATTTTTCTGGATACAGAGCTGTGTAAGGGTTTTCTTGCGGGATGAATCGACGTTTTACTTGGCGCCACTTTGGCGTTTATAGGAGTTTTTGATTGCTTTTTATTGTATGTGCTGCGGAATGAACAAACATTGCAATTCTATGATTTTTTTTTTGTTTTCTCTTATGCCGTTCACTTTACGGGTCAATTAATGTGAAATATTTATAGGTTAGGTCGTTACGCAAGCGGCGATACCACATATGATACCTTTATTTTTTCTCTTTTTTGGGGCGATCAGTGTTTGTACCAGGGAAAAGGGCGGTGTATGTGTTTTTATTTTATTTTTCGTGTTTGTGCTTTACTTTCTCACCTTATTTTCACTTTTCTCCACAGGGCATTTGTATCAATGATCCTCAGATCACTGATACAATAGAGATCAGTACAGAGCAACTGTATAGAATTTCTCTATACTGGTCTCTATGACAACTGTCAGTCACTATGCCCGGGAATGCCCACAATGCATTGTGGAGCATGGTGACATCACAGAAAGCTGGAAGTGTTTCTTTTAAAACTCCCGGGCTGTCAGGTACACACAGCAGCGGCTATGCTGCACTGAATGGTGATGCAGCATGAGGCCAGCGGTCATATACTACTGGTCTCATGTCGCGATCGTGCTGGGCTCGCTACAATGTGCAGAACATACTGGTACGTCCATTTGCGGGAAGGCACTTCCTGCTAGGATGTACCGCTGCGTCTCATGTTGGGAGGGGTTAAATGGTAGCAGCACTTGTGTTCCAGGATGTGTGGATGATCTAGGAGTATAAGTTGTGTTAAGTCTGTTGCCTGGGTGAGTGTTAGTTAGACCTTTAAAGTAGCATACCCATGTCACACTGTTGAGAAGGTCCTGCATGTGTGTGTTCCTCCTGAGAGATTTGATATTGTCATCCCGTTCTTATCCCCTGCTCCTGCCTGTGTGTTTCCTTTACCAGACACTTTTTACTACGTTTAATGGTTCTTGCCATAATATGGATTAGAAAAGTACCTGGATAAGGCTTCACTATATGGAACTGTGTACCAATTCTAGCTTTTCATAACACAATTTGTGGTCTCAAACACATTACGTAGGTAAGAGATTCCACAGATTAACTCTTGACAAGCTTCCCATCATGAAGCATGGGATAGGTGTGATGGTGGGGGTTGGAGGAGATGCTTTGCTGGTGACACTGTTAGTGATTTATTTGAAATTCGGGATACACTTAGGGCGCGTTCCCACTGCACAGGACAAATACCGGCCAGTTTGCCGGCCGGTATTTGTCCTGTTTTGCGGCCGTCCCCACGGCCGCGGGGGGGGACGGCTTTTCTCCGCGATGAGCGGAGAACAGCCCTCCCCCCTCCCATTGAGAAGCACATCGTCCGTCGGGAAACCGGACGGAAGATTGTGCTTCTACAATGTTTTGCCGCCGGACCGCGGGTGGCAAAACCGTCCGACGGCAAAACCTGTGCAGTGGGGACTGCTGCACAGGTTTTGCATAGAGCACCATTGTGCTAATTTTCGGCCGTTTTTTCAGGCGGTCTGAAAAACCGCAAACCGGCTGACAAACTGGCCGAAAACCCTTGCCGTGGGGACATGCCCTTAATCAAAGTGGTACCACAGGATTCTGCAATGACATGCTACACTTAGGCTGAGTCTACACAGCATAATTACAGTTGTGCTCAGAAGTTTACATACCCCGGCAGAATGTTTGCTTTCTTGAATATGAATGATAACACAAAAACTTTTTTCCACTCACGGTTAGTGGTTGGGTGAAGCCATTTATTGTCAAACTACTGTGTTTTCTATTTTTAAATCATAATGACAACCAAAAACATCCAAATGACCCTGATCAAAAGTTTACATACTCTGGTGATTTTGGCCTGATAACATGCACAGAAGTTGACACAAATAGGTTTGAATGGCTACTAAATGTAACATCCTCACCAGTGTCCTGTTTGCTTGTAATCAGTGTGTGTGCATAAAAGCTGAGTGAGTTTCTGGGATCCAGACAGACTCTTGCATCTTTCATGCAGCCACTGACGTTTCTAGATTGTGAGTCATGGGGAAAGCAAAAGCATTGTCAACGGATCAATGGGAAAAGGTGTCACGGATGCCCCTGCGACCCTCGTCCCGGGTCGCAGGCGCATCCGTGCCCCGACTCCGGGCGGCGCCCCGTCCCGTACCTTGGGTCGGGGGTCCGCTCACTCCTCTGCCCGTGTCCCCAGTCACTTACCTGGCCACGCTCCTGCTCAGCCTGTCTCTGTCCCGCGGCGCGCATGGCCCCGCACCCTAGGGCGTGCGCGCGCCAGCAGTGTGAGATTTAAAGGGACAGTGCGCCGGTAATTGGTCATTGCCGGGCACTGTTCCTATTTAAGTCCGGCCTCTTCCTGGCAGCCTTTCCGGATCCTTAGTGTGTATACCTCTGGAGAAAGCATTCCCTAAGTCTTGTCTATCTAGTCTATCGTGTACCGAACTATCTGCCTACGTTTACCGACCACAAACCTTGCCGCCTGCCCTGACCTCCTGCCTGTCCCCGACTACGAGCCTGCCTGACGAATCTGTACCTAGCCTACCCTTGGCAGCCACCGCAAGCAATTCCCGCCAGTGGAAGCGACCTGGTAGACTCCCGCCGCAGCAAGTCCATCCCGCTTTGCGGTGGGCTCTGGTGAATACCGGGACCTACTTAGATTCCGCTCTCTGGCGTGGTATCCCACCATCGCTTGCGTTGGTCCAGCGGATCCACTACCAGACCGTTACAAAAGGTAGTTGAACTGTATAAAACAGGAAAGGGATACAAAAAGATTTCCAAGGAATTGATAATGTCAGCGAGCATGGTCAAGTCGCCAGAAGAAAGCCATTACTGCGCATATACCACAAAGTATCCCACCTACAATAAGGCCAAACAGTACAGAGACAAGTCTCAAAACTTCTGGAACAAGGTAATTTGGAGTGATGAGACCAATATCGAAATTTTTGGCCACAACCATAAACGTTACATTTGGAGAGGTGTCAACAAGGCCTATGATGAAAGGAAAACCATTCCTACTGTAAAGCATGGAGGTAGATCGCTGACGTTTTGGGGATGTGTGAGCTACAAAGGCACAGGAAACTTGATCAAAGTTGAAGGAAAGATGAATGCAGCACGTTATCAGCAAATGCTGGAGGCAAATTTATACTCATCAGCCTGGAAGATGCGCATGGGACATACTTAGACATCCCAACATGACAACAATCCAAAATACAAGGCCAAGTCCACCTGTCATTGGCTACAGCAGAACAAAGTGAAGGTTCTGGAGTGGCCATCTCAGTCTCCTGACCTCAATATCATTGAGCCACTCTGGAGAGATCTCAAGCACGCAGTTCATGCAATACAGACCAGGAATTTACAGGGACTGGAGGCGTTTTGCGAAGAAGAATGGGCAACTTTACCATCTGAGAAAATAAAGAGCCTCATCCACAACTACCACAAAAGACTTCAAGCTGTCATTGATGTTAGAGGGGGCAATACACAGTATTAAGAACTGGGGTATGTAAACTTTTGATCAGGGTCATTTGGATGTTTTTGGTTGTCATTATGATTTAAAAAGAGAAAACACAGTAGTTTGACAATAAATGGCTTCACCCAACCACTAACCATGAGTGGAAAAAAAGTTTTTGTGTTATCATTCATATTCTCTGAAAAAAGGCCAAGAAAGCAAAAATTCTGCCGAGTATGTAAACTTTTGAGCACAACTGTAGAATACTGTGGGTTTGTGCTAAAAAAATAGTCGGTTTTTGGATTTCCCACGGGCCAAGTACATTGGGGCTAGGGAATCCTTCGGGAATCCAGCAGACGATGACTGACCACCGGCCAATGACCGAAATCCTACAGTAGAAAATCCATGCTGTGCAGACTACAGCATGGATGTCCTATTGCAGTCTACACAGCACTAGGTACAGTCGTATTTTTGTCAGATTCTAAATCTGAATACGAACAGAATCCAGTTCTGCGTAGACATAGCCTAAGTGAGGCCATCATTTGTCTTTTAACAGGACAATGACACAAAACACACTTCCTGACTAGGTAAGGGCTATTTGCCCTCAACTATTTGGAAAGTGATGGAATGCTGTGTCAGATTACATGACCTCCACAAACGCCCCACTTAAATTTTACTGAGGTGATTTGGGATGAGTGGACAACGGGGTAAAGAGAAGCAGCCAAAAGCACCTCTGGGAACCCCTGTAAGACTGTTGGAAAATCATTCCAGGTTACTACCTTATGAAGACTAATGGTAGTCACCATTCAGGGTGACTATCTCATGAAGCTGTCATCAAAGCAAAAGAGGGCTGCTTTGAAGAATCTCACTTATATTATTCTGGTTTGTTTAACACTTTTTGTTTCCTACCCAATCCCATTATTATTTTTTATCTTAAAATACCATTAATTCCAGGCGGATCACATACATAAGACTAAACAAAGTACAATGGCAACACTTATTGACTTTCAACTGGTACAGAGGGAGAGAGGATTAGGAAATAGCAATGTCATAAAGGGTGTACTTTTTAGGCAACCAAAATTAGGTAGGTGGTGTGTGCCAAAGTAGAATCCACCTGAATGTCAGGACCTAAAGTTTTCCTAGCAGAATATTGCCCAAAGAACTGTCCCTGTAGCTTGCCTTCCTTCCATTCTGCATCCTAGTGCCATCTCTTCCCCAAGTAAATGAGGCACCCGTGCTTGGCCATCTACGTGATGTAAAAAAAACATTATTCAACAGACCAAGTCACATTCCATTACTGCTCCATGGTCCAGTTCTGGTTCCCTAGTGGCCGCTGTGGACATTTTCATAGTTGGACATTGGTTGTTATATGTGCTCTGACCAGTCTTAAGCTACGAAACCCCCTATTTTGCCAGCTGTGAGGTATTGTGTGATCTGAAACATTTCAGTCATAGTCAGTATCATCTTTTTGTTTGTGTTATACTAAAGTTACATCATTGCTTAGTGGGTAGCACTGTAACTTTACAACATTCTGTGTTTGCATGGATTTCTTTCTGGTACTCCAGTTATATTTCACAATCCAATACCGATAGATTACGAAGCAATCCAATACCAGTTTATTACGTGGTGTAAGTAGCTATGTAAAATTCTGGATCCTGACTGGTGGCGGCTCTGGGATCTACCCTGGAGCAGATTGGTTCTTGCCTTGTGGGTTTCAGGGCATTCACCAGTGGGGAGGCTGTGCTTGAAATCCTTGCCTCCTTTCCTTTGCCCACATTTGACCCACCCTTGGTTGAACTTGATGGACACGTGTCTTTTTTCAACCGTACTATGTAACTAAGATTAATTAGCTTCCTATGAAAAACCGACCTTAATGTGCAATTTTGAAATAGTAAACTTAGATTGTGAACCCCACTGGATAGAGGGACTGATGTGGATGGCGACAACCTCTGTACAGCAGAGCAGAATATGTTTCTGCAATATAAGATAAATAAATACTGCAAGTCTTTGAACCAGGTAGGCTAGCCTTTGATGCCCACACACATCAGTGCCTGGGGTGGCAATCACCCTCTGACTAGTTTACCGATTGTTCTTCCCTGGACCACTTTTGGTAGATATTATTGAAGTGTATGCCAGGAACAATTCACAAGCCGTGTTGGAGAAGCTTTGACTTGTCTAGCCAAAAAATCAGATTCTTGTCAACTCCTTCTGCTTGCTCATTTTCCCTGCTTCCAACACATCAACTACAAGAAATGATTGTTCATGTGCTGCCTAATATATCCCACACCTTGACATCGGCTCTTGCAATGAAATCAATGTTGTTCACTTTGGTTGGTTTTAATATTATGGCTGTTTGGTGTATATTTACTTATGGCTTCCCATTATTTTTTATATCTCACTTCCAAGATTTAATACTTTGGAAACACTTGTGAAATATTTGGTGGCATATTAGAAGGAAAAAAAATAAGCCTAAGGGACCACACCCAAAAGATGTGTAATGTGTCGAGACAATTCACTTTCTGCCTACTTAACTCTTCAGCTGCAGAATAGGCATGTAGATGTCTAATTTGTTGTGTGAGGCATCTGCAGTGTCTACCAGTAAAAGAGAGGTTAAACAAGAAATACACAATTGCTCAGACAATGGATATACCTGCTGCACCTCTATCCATTTGTAAGATGGGCCTTGCCCAGGGCTCCACCTTTGTAATAAAAGTGCCATGACTATACAGAACACACCCAGCCTGGATGCCAGCACAGTGATTTTTTGGTTATGCTAATACAGAACTGAATTAACAGAACAGATTTCCAAAAAGCTTGGTTGGAAATGAAATATTGCCTATCAATATCATGACTTTCTGTGGCACCAATGTTCAAGGATGACCAAGATGATGAAGAGTCTTCAAGGTCAACATGACTATTTCTGAGGCTGATGTCACTGCCATAATTAAATATGTGTTATTCAGCCTCATCGTACACGAACTCCCTGTAAAACATGTCCTCTCGTGTCTAGTGGTTTCATCATTCCTCCTTCATCTTTTTATGTTCTAGTGAGGTAGTTAAATGAAAAACATTACAGAATGTGAAATCCTAGGAATTCCACTGATGTCATCCATAGGATGCAGTAAAAGTCTGCATTGCAAGGGGGTGTGGTAATGAGACTTCCAGAAAGGATTGGGATGTCTGGACATTCAAATCTTTCTCTTATCAATAAACCACTGTCAAGATCCTTCCATAAACAATCTTTCTTCTAGTTCATAGTGTATTTATCTTTTGCATATATATTATCACTCCATAGTTCAGTGCCAGGGGTGAAGGCAGAGACATAATTTATTTAAATGGTTTAGGCAACTCCCATGCAATTAAGAATCATTGAAATCTTAATGTTTTCAGGCCTGGGAAAGTCAAGCTGATAATTCAACTACAACCAGTGGCTTCAAGCAACAACCACAAAGTCAATGAAACCTCTGGTAGTTAATTGGCATCACCTACTATGTATACCACCTCTGCTCCCTTGAAATACAAACATTCAGAATATAATGTATAGTTATGTGTTGTTTTAGGCTTTTATGTCTAATGTAGAATATACATGAAAAATAAAAGCATACAAAGCAAAACATTTGCTCGGCTATGCTCAGAACTGTCATAGATTGTTCATTCCTAACTCTCTTCTCACTGTAGCCAGCCCAGAAGGTGAGTACCTATCACCTTCAGAGAAACCTCATGAAGTAACAGCAGACTAAAATACAAACACCTTCTCAAATATTCTTCTTTAGGAAAATCAAAGCATTTCACCTGTAATTAAGTTTTTTTTAAAAAAGCACTGGCCCTTTAAGACAACTCTGAAATCGAATCAAATTGGCACCTGACAGCTTGATGAATCACTATGTTGACAGTTGTGTCAAACTAACTGCTTCTGAGCTGGAAGAGTCCACTGGGCAGGATGAGCTAGGAAGTCTAAGTTATGTGCACACCGGCAGCAGTGTAATATGGATGCCTGTGTGCTATGAAGGAGGAGACTGAAGCAACAGGTAAAGGCGGTCACACTATTTTCTCAGTGTGCTGGGCCTGCTGTACTGTATATAGTAAGAGACTCAGACCACCCTGTACAAGCAGCTATGCCCTCAGCTTCACCTGCACATTTGGTATCTCCCCAAGGATCTACTGAGTAACAAAGTGAAAGTAAAACCTTTCCCCTGTAACACTGAGGAAAATCCTCTGAATTGTTAATGACATGTATTTGAGAAAAGTCTTAAAATTTTATCTATTATCAATTTTGTGTGTTTGTGTGGAGGTGATAGGTACTCTTTAAAGTCAGATTTACAGTCAGATTTTTACATAATTTTGGGTTTTAAAAACCCGTAAAAATCCAATTGTGAACCATCCCCATAGACCCAAATTGAAAATCCGAACTGTAGTCCACATACTCTGATTTTCTTAAAGTCGGATGTCAATACCACTGTTTTTACAAAAAACTTAGAACATGTTCAATCTTCCACCATATTTAAGGTAAAAAAACACATCCCAAACATCTCTATGTCAGATCTGCGTCCAAAACCCTATAGAGATGAATGGAACTTATTTTCTGACTTTGGCAGAAAAAAATATCCCATAACCCACATTGAAAATCATGTCAAAATACTCATCAGACAATGCAGTTTTAGGATTCGGAATCTGACGAGTATTTTGACATGTGCCGTGTGGCCGTACCCTTAGGCTTGAAAACATTAAATGAGAATACCACATACAATTTCTTTCACAGTTTAATTTAAGCGCCATTTCAACAAAAAGAAAAACCACTACAATGATAGCAGGAGGCGCTGCTAAATTGGTTATCACCTTTTGTATTATACACAGTCAGTAAAATAGTCACTTTCATTGAAATTGGTGATAAAACCACCAATAGCTGAGAAGCTCGTTTAAAAATGTTAACCACTTTTTTTGCACTGTTATCTCTGCATGAATGACCACTGCAACAAAACTGAAAGAAAAATGTCAGTAATATATAGCAATCCACAGTTGAGTCACATTATTATAACAGCCAGCTAATATCCAGGTCCAGTATGGACAAAAGCTAGATGGGCTTGGAGTGACTCAATAAGGTTCTGGTAGGTTGTCATATGTATCTGGAGCAATGTTGATGGTCACACAGGACCATCAAACAACTGCTGAATGGTGCGTATGGGAGGATACATAGAGTGACCACAGATACTCAGTTGGGTTCAAGTCAGGGAAATTAGGAGGCCAGGGTAGTATTAGGGAGTCTTGGTCATCATCTTCCAACCAGTGTCGGACATTTCTATCTGTGTGACATGTCACATTGTCTTGCTAGAAGATCCACAGGAATATCAATCAGCATGTATGGGTGTACGTGATCTTCAAGGATAGATTCATACCTAAGTTGGTTGAGAGTGCCTTTCAGATGGGTGAGTGGGCCAGGGAATGTCACCACCAGTTTGTGCTCTTCCAGCAGTGACTGCAGGGTGTGTGTTCCTTTATTGAGTTGAACAAATGTGATAAAGATGGGGATACCCCTTGAAGATCTTTCAGCTGCTATGTACTTCCTCAAGTAGAATATGTATTCTACTTGAGGAAATACATAGCACACAAAAAGGAAAATATGTTTTACAAAATTTATGAATGCCAAATATATACTATTCACAAAACGTTAGGGGTATTTAGCTTTTGGTTGAAATTTCAGGTTAAACATAAAAATTCTTGAAAATCCCTGAATCATCCAATAAATTTAAGGGATCAATTTGAATTGGGATTTAAACAGTCCTTCTCATCATGCTGTTTTGACATCATGAGACCAAGACAACACCTTACAATTGATTAACAGTACTATTTGTGAGTAGCATATGTTACAATAAAGACAAAAATGCAAACCAATGTGTAAAAATACACAAAAATATTTTTACAAAGCATAGAGAGAAGTTCAAAGAGGGAAGGAGAAAAAGCTCTCAGCCGAGTAGATATACTTAAAAGGGATCAGCCAATAGCATGATGTGTAGAAAACACAATATGCACCAGAAGAGATGGTAATCAGCGGGTATCATGACCACTCGTCTAGTAAGATAAGCGTATAGAATGTCACTGTGAGAAAGATTTAATCCACATGGCAGTCTCTTGGCTTAGTAGGTGATAGGAGTGCTTGGTTTGAGGGTGAATGCTGAGTAGTTTGGGAGGTGGAATTCTTAATTCAGTGGGTATGATGGTGATTTGCTTGATTTATGATTCATCCATTTTGATTTATGCCTCATTCAGCTTTATATTCCTGAAAATGCAGTAGTAATAGAGTGAAACGTCTAGGTCACCCAGGACCTTTATCAAGCCACTACTGCAATGTATTGACAAGGCAGAAATATGGAGCAAGATGGAGGGGGGGGGGAGCTGTAGGAAAAAATGGCAAGGAAAAGGAGGGGAGGCAAGGAGAGATCCGATGGTTAGAAAAGAGAGAATGTGACCGTTAGAAAGTAAGGAGAATGTGGCTGAACATATGGCAGAGAAGTAGGATATAAGAAGGGAGAAATATAGTCAACAAAAGGAATTACCTAGAAATTAGTATGAAAATGTAAGGGATAGAGTAAACACGGGACCAGAGTACTCAAAGGAAAGGAGTAGGCAGAAAATGAGGGATACAAAATGATGGGACAGAAAGCAAATCTAAGACCTGTATGAAGAACTGCATGGAGAAAAGTGATTGAGGGGTACAGGGGAAGACCGTAGAATATGAGGTGAGATAAAGGAGGAGGGAAAAGGCAAGACATATAAGACTAATGTATGGAGTTGTCTCACTACAAGGATTGCTTTTTATGTTAAAGATTTTGCAAAAACAAATCACTTTGTAATGTGTCCATTAAGTGTCCTACCTATTCCTAGATATCCCCTCTTGCATGGGCTGCATCAGCTCCTCAGGCCGCTACAGCTACAAACCTGTTCAATCTCTCATGATAGGCTGTCAGCACTGGTTGCTATAGCTACAGACCTGGCTTCTACTGCAGCCTAGTAGAAGTCAGTAAACACGGCCCTGAATTCAAAATGAAACCAAGCAAACAGCAATTAGGTAAGATGAATCAATGTAGTGAGACAACCCCTTTAAGCAAGCTCAGATACAGGTCTATAAACTCTTGTGTACATAGCCTGAGGAGTATTATATTTAAATAAGATGCTTTCTGAGTACTACACATTATATTGTAGCTGATTTGTAGCTGCTTTCCCAATGCTATAAGTGTAGCAATATATCGATATAATATATCAACATCATAACCGTTATATCAGAGTTGGGCAATTAATTTTCCCATGGGGCCACATGAGAAATTGGAATGGTTTTAGAGGCTAGACTAATATATTTAACTCAGTTCTACCTAATACCTATATACTATAGACCTTGGAATCGATTGCTAAGCTCTTATTAATCGACTTGAGGCCTTAACAACTGGCTTAACGACTGTTAGCGACTTCACAATGCAGTAAGTTATATGTCTCCCAGTATAGGTAATAGGGTACCCCAGTAGTTATATGTCCCTCAGTACACGTAATAAGGTCCACCAGTAAGTTATATGTTCCCAAGTAGGTAAATAGGTTATATATCCCCCAGGGTATATGCTAGATCCCCCAGTAGGTATATAGGTAGGTTATAGGTCCCCCAGTAGGTGTATAGACAGGTTATATGTTCCCCAGCAGGTATAAAGGCCCCTTCGTGGTTATAGAGGCAGGTTATATTTCCTTCAGGAGGTATATAGGTCCCCCAGTAGGTATATAGGCAGATTATATGTCCCCCAGCAGGAATATAGGTCCCCAGGAGGTATATAGGCAGGTTATATGTCCCTCAGTTGGTATATAGGCAAGTTATAGGTCCCCCAGTAGGCATGTAAGTAGGATGTTAGGTCCCCAGCGGGATTATTCGGGTTTATACCCCCAGCGTATATATTCAGGTTATAGGTCCCCCAGTAGGTATATAGGCAGGTTATATATCCCACAGCAGGTAGCGAGGGCTAATTAAAAAATAAAACTAACAGTACTCACCTTTCCCCGCTCCCTGAAGCTTCTACTGTTCTCCATCTTTTTCCTGCACAGCCGGCATGATGTCATCAGGCCGCATAGGCAGTGTGATTAAAGAGAACCTGTCACATGGTCTTTGCCCCCCTGGCTGAGGACAACCTGCTGTTTCCAGTGCTGTGCCCCTTATTCTGTAAGATGCTGGAGTTTTCATGTATTTAATGCTCAAATCTGCAGTTTTCAGCCAGAAGAGTCCTTCAGAAAGTCAGTTTTTTTCAAACCCGGACAATCAGAGGCTAGCCCCGCCCACCTCAACTGAGAACCCTATTACTTTGAATAGGTAGAAACATGTCAATAACTGTCAGTGGGCAGAGCTAGCCTTTGATGGGTGGAGCTAACACCTACTCATGAATAAGATTTAAGGGGTAAATGCTCTAAAACTCCAGCATCTTTCAGAATAAGGGGCACAGCGCTGGGAACAGCAGGTCTGACACTAGCTTGTGCTGTCCTCAGCAAGGGGGGGCATAACCTATGTGACAGGTTCCCTTTAAAATCTCACGCCGCCTGTGATGTGTACTCCGTTGAGCCGCAAGCCTTCTTGTGGCTCACCGGAGTACTGTGGATCAGAGAGTAGTGTTATTATCGACAAAGTTGAAATCGGCACGGTTTTTATGTTGATCGGAATTTTTCGATCACGTGATAATTTAGGTTAAAATCTGCGCATAATCTATTAATATCGCGCAATGTTCGGCACTTCCGGTCATTTTGGCGGCCCGCAAATTAGCTGAGAGAATAGATCAGGGTGAGCCGTGTGTGTGACATTATGACTGTGATGTGTATGGTTGTGATTGGCTGGAAAAATCACATGACCTCGTTTTACATAGAAAAGCCCTTCCTGTTCATGATCAGTGTGTGTCTCTGTATCATATCAGCAGGACGTGCACCAGGTCTCTCTCAATAAATCTCAGCGAAACTGTTCTATTTGTTCACACAGACAACTATGCTATTAGCTGTGAACATTAGAACTTAGGTAGATTAGAGATTTGCAGTTTTTAGTTACTTAGGCTGAGAATTTGAAAGGAGCATCTAGCGCTGCTAGATCCAGACTGCTCTGACCCTGCATTTAAATGGCTTTTTTATTACCAGTTTTTGACCAGTTTTTGGTGAAATACTACCTTGTATTTTGTGCAGCCTGTACTTATATTAGGATACAGATCTTTTCTAGTAACTGCAGGTGTTTTTGATAGGTGCAAAACCCACCTTTTATTATCTGTACACGATTTCATTAGTTTTTTATTTCACTCTTGTGCATTCCAGTTTTGTTCAAAGACCCACTTTGTACTTATATTACCATACAGAAATTTGCTAGTAATTGGTGTTTATTTCATAGGTGCAAAAGCCACCTTTTATTATCCGTACACAATTTAATTAGGTATTTTTCACTTTGACACAGGCCAGTTATGTTGAAAGACCTATCTTGTACTTATATTACCATACAGAAATTTGCTAGTAATTGCTGTTGTATTTTATAGGTACAAAAAACACCTTTTATTATCCATATACATTTCAAATAGGTGTTTTTTTTTACTTTGGTGCGTCCCAGTTTTGTTCAAAGAGCCACCTTGTACTTAAATTTGAATACAGAAATTTTGTAGTTGCTGTTGGTGTATTTCATTGTTGCAAAAACCACCATTTGTTATCCGTATAACTTTTAAATATCTGTATTGCATGTGGTACGGCCCTAGTTGTTTTCAAATAGCCACATTTTACGACATTTCTGATAGAAAAATTTTCTAG
Source organism: Phyllomedusa bahiana (assembly GCA_025379985.1). Taxonomy (NCBI): domain Eukaryota; kingdom Metazoa; phylum Chordata; class Amphibia; order Anura; family Hylidae; genus Phyllomedusa; species Phyllomedusa bahiana. The sequence goes on from JAODAL010008486.1 coordinate 69,684, forward strand.
CAACTGTTCTCATTTGTCATTGCTGCAAAAAAACTAATTTCTCATCCGTGTAACTTCTGAAGAGTTTTATTGCGCTCGTTGAATCTCAGTTTGGCGCAGATAGCGCACTTGTATGATATTTTGTTGAAAACTATCAATTCCTAGTCCTACTGGGCAGTTGTAAATCCCTGGGACTGAAGGAAGAATACTGTGGATTTTGTCTTACGGTTCTTCCACCAGACCGCATTTCACAAGTATTCACTAGAAACCTTTCAGTTTCTAATCCTAGTTGGCTGTAGGAAATTAGAGGGATTTAAGAATAGCTGTGATTTGCCATCTTTTAATAAGAGACTTTCAAAAACTCTTCCATACCTTCTTACATTTTTATCTTTCTGAACATGGAGCGAAATGCAGGTGGTAAGTGAGCAAAGAGGGGTGTAGGACATGGAGGTAGAGGTACGAGAGAAGGTGCTCCTTCCAGTGCTGCTGACAACACGCATGCCAGCGGATCGTCGGTTGCAGGACCGTCAGGCCTTTTATCACGGGTCAGGGCCCGGGTGAATCATCAGTAACGAACAGCGTCGCCACTCTGTTCTTCAGTGGTTAAATTGCAACCTGCATGCTCGGTCCGGGACAGGGATAGTCCAAGTCCCAGTTCAACTAAAATGGTGGTTCAAAGCCCCGGACTCCTTTTTCTTGGAAAAACTTTAATAAAAATTGAAGGGGTCATGCAGGTTGGGGCTCATGCTGTGGCCCAGGACAGGTATAGTCAATGTCCAGTTCAACTAAAATTGGTGTTAAAGACTCCTTTTTCCGGCACTTTTTAAATGTGGGTCAGCGGGTTTTTGGGTCATCTGGGTCCAACAGATATAGTCAATGTCCATTCAACTAAAATGTGGTTGAAAGACCCCTTTTTTCCGGCACTTTTTAATCTGGGGGTCCAGCAGGTTTGGGGTATCTGTGGCAGGAAAGAGTATAGTCAATGTCCATTTCAACTAAAATGATGGTTTGAAAAGACTCCTTTTCCGGCACTTTTTAATTGGGGTCATGCAGGTTTGGGGCTCATGCTGTGTGCTCAGGCCCAGGGATATTCAAATGTCCTTAAACTAAAATGGTGGTTGAAAGACTCCTTTTCAGGCACTTTTTTAATCTGGGTTCCATGCAGGTTTGGGGGGCTCATGTTTGCGTTCCAGGACAGGGATATTCAATGTCCAGTCAAGTAAATGATGGTTCAAATCATACTGCCTTCTGGCACTTTTTAATTTGTGGGTGATGCAGGTTTAAGGGTCATGCTGTGGTCAAGACAGGGATAGTGAATGGTCTGTGATTTTTTTCTGGGGGCTTTATAACCTAAGTGTGTTCCCTAAGAAGTACACGTATCCATTTTCCTTTTTTGGATGTTAATTCCAGCTTCTCCCAGCCCTTTTGGGTGTAGGAATGAAGGTTTGTTCCTCTCCCATAGACTTTAATGGTCATCGGCGAATAATCATTATCGACTACGAAATCCCTTGATAATTGACGATATCGACTATCGACCCGATGACGATAGTCGACGTAATCGCTCATCACTATTCAGGATATTCAAGTTAGACATGCTACATCTGAAGAGTCTTAAAGGGGTTGTCTCATTACATTGAATCATCTTACCTTAGTCCTGTTTTATTGGTTTCACTTTGAATTCAGGGGCGTGTTTACTGGCTTCCACTGGGCTGCAGTAGAAGCCAGATTTTTAAACTATAACAACCAGTGCTGGCAGCCTATCAGGAGGGATCAAACAGGTCTGTAGCTATAGGGACCTAACGAGCTGATGCAGCCCATCCAAGAGTGGATCCCTGGGAAGAGGTAGGATACTGTTTATGGACTTATATTGCAAATTGACGTGTTTTTGCAAGATCTTTAACATAAAAAGCAATCCTTGTAGTGAGACAACCGCTTCAATAAAGCAACTGAACTAATAATATGGAATTTAGTTACAATAATTCGCAATTAGTATTACATTTATAATGTGCTATTGCTCCTTATTGTTTGATGTTTTTTATCTAAAGACCTTTTTTCACTATCATAGAGTATTTTATTATATTGCTATTTATGTATAAAATATGGATTCTTTCCATTATGATTTTCCTTAATTTAAATTAAATTGCTGTTTTTCTCTACAAGCCACAATTGATCATTTACACTTTGATTGGGAACAGAGATCCTTTTTATATCAAGCATCAAAATGGGTCAATATACATTTAGCTTCAAGACTCTTAATGACAATATAATCATTTGCATTTTTTTCATTATATTACAGACCAACATGATAAATATTGTATCAGTCATATGAAGAGTGAAATGCTTCATTATTGAAGTATTCACTTTGATTGACAACCATTACAACAAATGGAAATCTTCGGAGCATTTTTTAAATGTTTTTAAAATACTTAAAACAGATACACTGCATGTTTTCCTTATTTTTATAACCTGTTAAACATGTTTTTTTTTTAATCCTCCTAAGCCATTTTGCTGTCTGCATAATTATTTTGTTCAGTGTAAATGGTACTTTATCCCTGAACTTTCACCTTACCATGTGCCAGCAGCTCGTTGCTCTCAGGCATTTAAGTGTCTATTGATGCTGTATGTCATTCATTGGACCTAAGGAAGTGTATTTGCGTAAAATGTGTTGTCTGTTTTTTTATATATATTATGTTGCAAGTTCCTTTTTTTATGGTTTTACCTTCCCTAAGAGTCAAGGTTCAATCTAACTTCAATTATTAAATAATTCACCAGTCCAATGCCACACCCCTTCATTTTTTGTTCTGTGCCATTTGTTTGGTGGAGCAAGCTGTTTTTTTTTAGATCAAATATGAGTGAACCAATACATCAATATCAGTTATGAATACATCAATATAAGCTAGGTTATCTGTATGCACAGATGCAACTAATGTTTAGTAATATAGTCACCCTTCACTTTTAACAATTCTTGCTATTTGTGTCACATTCAAGAAGAGTTGTACACAATTAATTCTGTGGCTGGGGAACAATGAGATCATATTATAAGAACTAGTTATGAACAATACTATTTTTAGACCTATTATGAAATAGGGCCAAGTCTCAATTATTCCTTTCTTCTGCCACTGTTTTCTATAACTAGATGCCTGTTTTACTGTAGCTACTATGAATATTTCAGAAAAAAAGTTTATCTGTATTTTATTTTTTTATTTTTTAAGTCTGTCAGCAAAGGAAACAACTGGGAGATTAACTGCAATATCCGCCACGGGGGGGAGATAAGTGACATGTCATTTACTAGCGGCGTATACACGCTGCTAGTAATGATAGTCTATGGACCGGCCCCCCGGTCCCGCCCCCGTCCACAAGGCCGTGTGAACATGGCCTTATTCTGCAAAAGTTCTACCATCTCATATACAACTCTTCCATAAAACTAGCGGCTGTGGAAATATCTTAGTACTGGTTAAAAGGACAATTATCTACAATTGAGATGACTCCAAACTAAAACTTCTTTAACTGCTTTCCCCAACATTCATTAAATTTATGACTTTGGTGAGTGGTACATAAAGGAGTATACCCATTTTATTGATTATCTTTAAACACATAGGCATACAGAAGGTGAATAAAGATTACCACCAAATACATTGTCGTTTTGATTTAGCTTCTCTTCAACGTTCTTATTGCATGTTTTTTTACACAAGATTTCCTAGGTTACCAAGGACCTCTCTGCTCTGGCAGCCCTGACGAGAATGGTGACATCACTCCCTGCTGTGTCTTATCTGCCGCACAGGAGCTTGTTTATCTTCCTCTCTGACAAACTTTAACCTTTATGATCTCTGTAGCCTTGTGCCCTGCTGTTAAAACCCCTCCATCAATCTTCATCTTCCTCTAAGAAGTTCAGGTACGAATAGAAGAGCTGTAATGTCAGTCACTGCTTTAGAACCACCCACAGCCTGAACAAGAAGTGGGCACCTAAAGCTCACTGTGAAGAGCAGGCTCTGTAGATGGTAAAACCCCTGCATGGAACTATTGGGTTGCGATGACAGCAAGGGATCTAATAAATGCTCCATGTTTGGCATGCAATTAAGCCTAATAGATCCTGCTAGAGGTTATTATTGTAAAAAAAAGTGATTTGAAAAATAAAAGTAGCAAGATAATGTTTTCTTCACTAAAAATGCTTTATTGTGGGAAAAAAAGAAACAAAATTGGTATCACTGCATCTGTGCTATACAATTATTGTGTTATATATTCCAAACAGTGAACACCTTTAAAAAAATCCCAAAAACGGTGTTAGAATTGCTGTTGAGGTTATGTTTACATATCAGACTTTTCCTAAATCGATGTATAACACTTGACATAAATCCAAAGCGATACCACTGATTTCTACTATACATTTTTTTCTTTATAGAATTGGTATTTGCCTCTGATTTGTATGCCGCATAAGCCCTATTTTAATGGGTCTAACTCGCATTACTCCAACCAGAGCGGAATAGAGGATGATCCATTCAAAAGAGTATACAAGTCCAATTTTTTTCTGCACCAGATGTGGAAAATCTTTGCCATAGATCTCAGTGTAAACTACAGAGAAGAATGGCCATTTAAATTGATGGGAGACGGTTTAAACAAGGATTTCAACATGGAATCCAAATCTGTATCCTCTTTGGATTGCTCATTTATATCCATAGTGTGAACCTATCTTAAACATAACCAAAACCAGAATTCGTCCAGGCCTTTAACCCCTTAATGACCGCCCACTGTCTTTTGACGTCGGCCGGTGCAGGTCGTGCATCTATAGTAAACGTCTTTTGGCGTTGCTGCAGACATCGGAGTTTGCAGCACCCGGTGCTGCAGCTGATCACAGCGCAGCGTAGTTTTATCTATAAAATGTAATGGGTCTTGAAATGCACAGATATAATGTGCATAAAAAGGAAAACACGGAAAAACCATCTAGTATCACCATATATTATACTGAATGACAAAATAAAATTATCATGCCATAAAAACAAAACCCAAAAAACAATAGCAGAATTGCTGAGTTTTCCACCACCTTAAAAAAAATGATAATACGTTATACACAATCCAAAATGGAGTCATTAAAAAACACAAAGGACGACATGTATGATCTAGGTGCATGGAGGCCAGTCCTAAATAGCTTTAAAGCAGTGTAGAATGCGCCAGAATGTATGTACCTGTTCTATTGCGGGTCATAGATTTGGCGCATTCTAGTTCCACTATGACAACTCAGGCTCAGGTAAACCATTTATAACTTGGTCTGGCTGTTCCAGCAGTAATGCGTCTAGTTTTGCCGCACTCCAGTCATAAATGTGTAGAATATGCGATATGCCCCCCAGAACAATCCCAGATCTCAGGCTCATTACAAAGTGCTGCAGGTGCCCGATAGTGCGCCTACTTTTGGAGTGCGTCTGATTATAAATCTAGAGAACAGGGCTGCGCCAGTTTTTGGACTGAAAGGACACCAGAATACTGGTTCAACCCCATACATACATGTCGCCTAATGTGTTCCACAAAAAAGAAGCCCCTATACAGCTATGTGGATGGAAAAATGAAGACGTTAGATCTTTTTTCTTTAAAAAAATACAATGGGTGTTAAGTTTGCATCAGGTATTGGCATTCAGGATGAAGACACATTTTTAAATCTGACATGTCACTTTACGCCTCTTGAGGAATTTTTGTAGGTTTATAGTGAGCATTTTGGGCCACATGTATGAAACGGTTTTGGTCTAGAAACCTATGGGCAAAAAAGTGAGTTTTAGACCAAAACCGTTTCATACATGTGGCCCTTTGACCCACAAGTGTTTTCCAGAAACTAGAGCAAAGTGGAAGTTGCAGAGTAAAAATAGCAGGTTAATGTGAAGCAGCTCTGTTGTGAGTCCATACAGCCGTACCTGGGGGCTCACCGAGGAGTGGATTACATCAAAAGAATTGACTTTATACGCTAAGTACTCTATGGTTTTGTACCATCTTTTGCACTACAGCAATTTTGGATGTAAAGATTTTGCATTATATAAAGAGTTTATACACTATCTATAGTGCCTCTGTGTTGCATACTGTTGCATATTGTCGAAGAGTAAAAATACCCAATTTTTGTAGTAGTTTTCTTTCAAATTTTGTTTTAAATGGGATGTTAACTCTGTTCTGTAGATAAAAATATGCCAAAGTATTGATGGCTAGATATCAGATTTTGATCACTTTAATTATATTTTTTTGTGTGGTAATAGAAACACAAAAGAGCAATTCTGTATTTGTTTTTTATAGTCTTCAGACAGTGGTTTAAATTACATGTTAATTTTTTTTCTGTGGGTCGATATGATTACAGTGTTTTTTTATATTTTGCTGTTTTCACACAATGTTTTTTAATTACGTTTGTATGATCCCAAATTCTAAGATTTTTTTTTTCTTTTTACATTAATGAATTGCTATATATCATGCCTGTGATAGGCAACCTATTAGACCATGCCTCTGGACAGGGCCTTATAGGCTTCTGTACATGGCAGACCAAAAGGCAACTACTTGGCCTCTGGCTGCCATGGTGACCAGCGGACTACCTAATAGGGTTGCCTATCCCCACTTTCAATGACCTAGATACCTAATTTGCTATACCAGTGCCTTCCAAAATAGACAAAACTACCTCCTGAAGGGCATTAAAATGTTCTAATGGGTGGTATTTGTCTCAGATGCAATTGAAGGGTGTTGCATAAAAATAAGGGTCCAGGGAAAGCAAAACAGAAATGAGAGAAGAGGACAATTTTCAACAGCCATTCGTACATGTTTCATCTGTTGTGTAACATAGATTTAAAGGGGTTGCTCAACACATTTAGTTGTTTGCTCATTTAGCTCAGTATGTTTTTAGAAATATTTATTAAAATGACGGTTATTAAAATTATGGGCGCCATGTATGAATGGGCTTTTCGCCTGTTTTTTGGAGTAAACTGCGCCTCCCCCCGGGCCCCAATCCCCTGTCGGACGCAGGGATGCGGTTTTTAGGCCAGCGTTCGCCACTTTCAGCTGCTCCCCACATGAAAGGGGCGGGCAATGGGCTCGGTGTGGGCGCGGTGTAGGCGTTCCGGGGCGGGACCCGGCACGCTCGAAAACCCCGAGGCATGTACGATCGCGGCTCGCCACAGCGCGGCGACACGCAGACCTAGTTTATTTTGGTCTAAATGCTCCGGCGGCGGCGAAGTGAAGCAAGAACGTAACATGCGAGGAAGCATACAGAAGATCGCAACCGAAATTTTTCGGCGCTCAGCTCCGTGCAATGGATTTATTTCAAAAAAAAACGCCCTTTTTAGGGGGAAAACATCTCAAAAAGACTCAACTCAAAAAAAAAAAAAAAAAAAATCATTCCAAAAATCAGAACGGCGCATACAAGATTTGGATATTGGAAATTGCCGGGAAATACAGAATTCAAATTCTGAAAGCTATTCTCATTGGGCGGCAGAAAAGGCCCCAACAAAATAGGGGCGACAGTGAACCATTAAACCTATGGAGGCTTTACCCCTCAGAATCAAAGGCGGGGCATTTTAAAATAAATAAAAAATGCAGAAAAAAGCTGATTGGGTGAGTAGCGGGGGCTTTGGGTATCTCGGCCAACAAAAAAGGAGGACAGGGACCCAAAAAACCTATGGAGAAGTTTTAACCAATCAAAAACAAAGGCGGGCAGTTCAAAATATATAAAAAGGCCGAAAAGAGTGATTGGCTGAGCTAGCGGTGGCTTAGCTATCCCACCAAACAAGCGCGAGTACTTCCCCCCTTTAGTCCCATGGAGGATGGGCCAAGCAATCTCACTCTCACGCCGTGGGGCATGGGGTATGAATAAAAAAACATTTTTATAATTTAAAATATCCTCTAAAAAGAGTGAAACCTTTATAAACTAAATCAATTCAAAACCCGAAAAACCGGTTTTTTCGCCGGACCGCGCTACATCGGGGAAATTTCAATAGAGAAATTTCCGGGGAAATTTTAGAAAATTTAAATTCTGTAAGCTATTCTGATTGGTCCGGGTAAACCCCAAACAAAAAGACGACAAAGACCCTTATAAACTATAAGGAAATTGACCAATCGAAAAAAGGGGCGACAACGACCCATTATAAAACTATTGGGGGAGAAAAATTTACCAATCGAATAGGAGCGACAAAGACCCTTTTTTTTCCTATGGAGGATATGACCAATCAAATAGGAGGGACAAAGACCCATTATACCTATGGGAAATTTGGACCAATGAAAATCAAAGGCGGGCAGTTCAAAATACAGTAAAAATACAGAAAAAGCTGATTGGCTGGGCTAGCGGTGGCTTGCCTACCCCGCCAATCAAAACGCAGCACTTCTCCCATTTTAGTCTAGGAGAATCGGCGCGATGCAATTCGGCGCTCAGCCCGTGGGCATGAAAAATTAATAAAAAAATTATTTTTATTAAAAGGAAAAAAATTATCAATAAAAAAGCTGAAAACCCTTTTCTAAAAAAAAAACACTTAAAAACCCTAACAACCGTTTTTTCGCCGAACCCGGGGGCTACATAAGGAATTGCAATAGAGAAAATCGCCCGGGGGAAAACAGTAAATTTTAAAATTTTTTAAGCGCTTCTGATTGGTCCATAAACCAGCCAATCAAATAGGAGCGACATGGCCCATTATATCCCCATGGAGGGGAAATTTACCAATCGAAAAAAACACAGGACCCCTTAAACCCATAAGAAAAATTGACTAACTTTCAAAAGGGGGGACAGTTCAAAATACATAAAAAGGGAAAAAACGACTGATTGGTTAACGGCGGGGGCTCGCCAGCTTAGCCAATCAGAGCGCGAGCTACTTTCTCATAGAGTTCTATGGGGAAAAGAAATTCCGAGCGAGCTCTGTGATTGGCTAAGTTAAAAGAGGCGCGGTTATTTGGACCAATGGGGAGCGAGCGCCGCTCCTATGGGTTTTCTAATGCAATCTGAAAATAAAAACTGTACATGGCCGAAATCAAATTATAAGACTACAGAAGTTGTCCCGATGTGTATATAAAATGAATAATAATATGGGGGTAAAGAAAAAAAAATATTAATTCAATAAATTCATGTTTATTTCTTTATTTTCGTTATCCAAGGATCAATAGTATGGGTGCAACGAAAATAAAGAAATAAACATGATTTTATTGAATTAACATTTTTTTTTCGTTACCCCCATATTATTATTCATTTTATATACACATCGGGACAACTTCTGTAGTCTTATCCCTTCCTGCTATGTCAAAGGAGGTAAATGGATGGGTCTTTAAGTACTGGATGTGGCTGCTCTCAGGAGTGTTAGCTAATTAGCTACAGAGGAGGGTAATGCGTGGCTCCGGTATGAAAGATAATAGTTTTCTAGGATGAGAAGTTTTTTTCTGAAAAAGGAAGTGAACCTCTATAGACTATAGCATATTGGGGGTTCAGTGACTGGGATAAGAGCTTGCTCCAATAATGGTAGTTGCACCCAGCTTTACATTGCAGCCAGCTCCCACTGGAGATAGTCCAGACACAGTTTGTGAGCCCACACCTTGTGTTTGCTGTAAATGTATGAAGTTTCATGTTCACAACTTTACTGCTGCACCATAAATGTGCAGGGCATTAAGTGGTTATAAAGGTTTTCCACATTTATAGTATATCCACAAGATCCGCCCTAAATGTCTCATAGAAACAAGTCCCACTTCTTTGGTCTGCACCTACTTGCATAATGGGGGTCCCCTGACCATATGTCCTATTTTGCAATTTCTTTAGAAATCAGTGGAGAGTGCTTGCACAATCATCCCACCCTACTCAGGGGTATACCATACCCATAAAAGGATTTTATACATATAATACCATCAATGCAATTTATTTACTCAAATGTCCTTGTGGCATGTGTTATGTGGGGCAAACAACCAGGATGGTCCGCATTAGGATCAATGAACATAAATTCCAGATACGGCTCTTTAAATCCAAAAACTCAGTGGAGGGAGGAGAAAAACGTGAACAGAGTAGTAGTAACATCTTAGATAAAAAGAAAGAACTATATTCAGAATCTACAGTGGCTAGGCATTTTTATGAGAGGGGACACAATGTTTCTGGACTCCGGTGGTGTGTGTTGGAAGAGGTGGAGGGTAATGATGCTGAACATACCATCAGAAAACTTTTACAACGTGGGGTCTTTTGGATCAATGGGTTTTAGATGCGCTTTCACCTAAGGGACTTAATGAAAATTGCCAATGGAATGTATTTTTATAGAGTATATAGGTATTGGTCCCATACCTAGTTGCCCATCGTTTAGTTTTTAGGATACTACCTATCCACAACTAGTTTTAAATAAATCGTAGATGAATTTAATTAATAAATAATTAAACATACAGAGTTAATATAGTTGTTGTTAGGTAGGTGTAATGTTCTATATTATCTTTGTTTGTGTGTATGTATGTATAACGATCTATATTGTAACAAGAGGGTACGGATTACGAACCCGACAGTATAAGAACTGACATCCTGGAGGCTACGTCACGCTTGAAGAAGGGGGCGTGGTCCCCCGAAACGTTGCGTGTGTCGAGCAACATGGAGTAACTACTTGGATCTCCTCTGGCTCGTTTCCTCGTGTGGCTAGCGCTATATCCGTACCTTATTTGAAGGACTTCAATGGACTGAGCTAAGTGTGTCATGATCGCTGCTATTTATTATACAAATGTTACTAAGTTTCTAATTGCTGATCTATATTAAATAAGAAGAAAAAGGATAACTCCTTTTGATTTGTATGGTAACGCACACGGCATCTCTTTACATATGGAGGAGTGATTGCGCAGGTGGGGTCCTGCTTGTATGCTGTGAAGGCACCGCTCTGTTCGTAGTGCATAGTGTGTAACGCATTTATAGTCTATGCATGCTTGATCATAACTTCTTCTGTCTGTAGATCTTCTGCTGTGGTGGAACAAGGAATGTAGAACCACCTTACTTACAAGTAGAAGTGGTATCAGGGATCCTCAACAATCTAACATTTCTTGTAATTGAATTTTTTGGCAGGATTATCACCAAAACTGCAATGGTCTGCAATAAGTCTTTCTTTTCAAGTGTCATTACATAAAAAGACACCATCATATTTTTACATTTTTTCTTGTACATGCAAAATCTTAGTCTTTTGGATGCTTGCATAGCTCTACCAAAGGAACACCCCACAAGAAAATGCATCAACTGTACTTGATGGTAGAAAATTCAATAGAAATTCAGAAGAAATTTGAAGATCCAACCTCCAATCAGTCCAGTACCACACCTTGATGTGTTGTTAAAAATAAACGCCAATGTTATGTCTTCAAAGTTTTAGTATTGAGAAAAGGCCCCAAATTTTTGCTTTCCCAAAAAAAAACAGGGGGCCTTGGAAATTTTCGAACTTAGGGCGACAGTTGAATTCGCCACGTGGGGCGCATTTTTCCGCTTTTTTCGGCGAAATTTACGCTTGTTTTATGTCGGCATGGGTCTGTCATACATCCTATGAAAAGCCCACTGCGCCTCGCCAGGTTTTGGGGCCAGTGCGGGCTTGGCGCAGTGCGGCGCTGGCCGAGATTCTCGCCGAGGTAGTCCCCCTTTACATGCGGGCAAATCCCCCGCGCCGAGTGTGGGGGTGCAGTGCGGGGACAGGGCGCAGGCGGGGGGCTGCGCCTATGATTCGGTTTCCGAGGAGGTGCGCTCATTGCGGGGAAAAGTTCCTGCCCCTCGCCAGTGTGTGAGGCCCCTTTGGGGGAATGGGCGCAGGCGGGATTTTAGGCCAAAAGGGACTGCGCCGAAAATTTTCCCGTGCGAGACAGGCTGGAGAACAGCGGAAAAAATCTTCCACTGTCGGTGGGATAGAAAAAAATATCGCCTTTATAAAGGCGTTTAAGATTTCAGAAAAAGAGCTCAAACCCCAAAAATAAAAAATACATAAAACAAAATCCTTTCCAATATCCAAAATTTAAGAATTAGGATATTTGGGAAATTTTCCCGGGGAAAAACAAATTCAAATTTAAACATTTATTGGTCGGCAGAAACCGCCAATCAAATAGGGGGACGTGAACCATTAAAAAACCCATGGAGAGCATTGACCAATCAAATCAAAGGGGGACAGTTCAAAATCAGTAAAAATGCGAAAAAGAGGTTGGTGGCTAGGGGGGCTTGGTTATTTGGGCCAAACAAATAGGGCGCAAAGCCCCATTATACCATGGAGAAGTTTGAACCAATCAAAATCAAAGGTTGACAGTTCAAAATACAGTAAAAATGCGGGAAAAAAAGAGCTGTTTGGGGCTGACTAGCGGGGCTTGGCTCCCCACCAATCAGACGCGGCTTTCTCCCATTGTAGTTAGGGAAATCGGCGCAATGCAATCTCGCGCAAAGCGGCGTGGGGGCATGGAGTATGATAAAAAAATAACATTTTTTTAGTTGTAAAATTTTCCCGAAAAAGAGCTCAACCTTCTATAAAACAAAATCAATTCTTCCCGAACAAGCGTCGATTAGCTAAGCTGGACGACCCCCGCCGCTTCAACCAATCACTCTTTTCTGCCTTTTTACGTATTTTTGAATGTCCCCCCCTTTGAATATATTGGTCAATTTTTCTCCAAGGAATAATGGGCCCCTGCCTCCTTTTTTTTTGGTCAATTCTCCCCCATAGGTTGGGGGTTCCACTGTGCTCCTATTCTGATTCTGGTTTATGCGCCCCTCAGATAGCTTAAATATTTAAATTTACGATTTCCCGGCAATTTCTTATTGCATTCCCTTATGTAGCCGGGGTCTGGGCGACAAACGCTTTGTTGGGTTTTAAATGCTTTATTTTTAGAGAAGGTTTTCACCTTTTTTGATAATGTTTTACATTTAATAAAAATAATTTTTTTTTTCATACCCCATCCCCGCACGGCGCTGAGCGCCGAGTTTTGCATTGGGGCGATCTCCTCCATGGGCTACAATGGGAGTGTAGTCGCGTCTGTTTGGCGGGGTAAGCCCCCCCCCCCGTAGCTCAGGAAAAAACAGCTCTTTTCTTTTTTTACGTATTTTTTAACTGTCCCGCCTTTGTTTTGATTGGCCCCCAAAACTTCTCCATGGGATAATGGGTCTTTGTCGCCCCTATTTGTTTTTTTCAATTCCCTCCAACTTAAATGGGTCGTTGTGTTCCCATTTTTGATTGGCAATTCTCCTCCATCGCTTATAATGGGGCTTTGGCGCTCCTTTCTGATTGGTGGTTTATGCCGACCAAACAGAATAGTTACAGAATTTGAATTTCGTATTTCCCGGGAATTCTCTTATTGCAATTCCCCATGTACGCTGGCTCGTGACAAACGCGTTTTTCGGGGTTTAAAATTGATTTATTTTATAGAAGGTTTCAGTCTTTTTCAAGGATATTTTACAACTAATAAAAATGTTTTTTTTTTTTCTACTCCTGTCGCACGGCGCTGAAGGGCCAGATTTTATTGTGCCCATCTTTCCCCTAACTACAAAGGGGTAAATGCTCGCGCTTGAGGGATAGCCAAATCCCGCTGCTTGCCAATAGCTCTTTTCAGCATTTTTACGTTTTTTGAACTGTCCCACCTTTAATTTTGATTGGTTCAAACTTCTCCATAGGCTATAAAGGGTCCCGGGGCGCTCCTATTTGATTGGCCGAGATAGCCAAGCCCCGCTAGCTAAGCCAATCGCTCTTTTCTGCTTTTTTCTGTATTTTAAAATGTCCCCCTTTAAATTTGATTGGTCAAAAGTTTTTCCCTAGGTTTTAATGGTTTTACTGTCGCTCCTATTCTGATTGGCGGTTTCTTCGACCAATGAAATAGCTTTTAGAATTTGAATTTCTGATTTCCCGGCAATTTCCAATAGCCTAATTCTTGAGATTGCGCCCCTTCTAGTTTTTTGGGAAAATGTTTTTTTTTAAAATATTTTTTAATTTTTTAGGTTGAGTCTTTTTGGAAATTTTTTTGCCTTTAAAAGGCGATTTTTTTTGGAATCATACTCCCGCCCCATGGGGTGAGAGCCCAGATCTCTCTTGGATCTTTTGTATGTTTCCTCTCATGTTTCCCTTTTCTTGCTTCACTTCGCCGCCGCCGGAGCATTTTAAACCCAAAATAACTAGGTCTGCTTGTCGAGCTGCCGAGCCCTGCAAAAGCGCCGCGCTTTTGGGGAGCCACGACGTACATGCCTCGGGGTTTTCGGGTGCCGCGTCCCGCCCGGAACGCCTCACCCCGCCATTGCCCGCCCCTTCATGGGGGCACGCTGAAAAGTGGCGAACGCTGCGCCTAACACTGCATCCCTGCGTCCGACAGGGGGATTCGGGCCCGGAGGCGCAGTTTACTCCCAAAAACAGGCGAAAAGCCCGTTGATACATATCGCCCAAAGTTTTTTTTAATCATTCAGCTTTTTTATTAGTGAGTTTCTCATAACAACAAGTACTACATAGTGCATAACACAAACACAATAAGGGAGGGAAAAAGGATAAAGGAGCAACAGTAACAAGCCATGTATTACCAAACAGAAATAGTTACTATATCATATATAACATCACTAGTAGAGCAGACAGTACTTCTTCTTTAAAACTTAAAATAAAAAAAAAAAAACACATCCTTAACGAGGGGAGACAGGAGATAGCCCCGAGAAGAGGAGTGCAGGCGTGAGGGTGGGTAAGAAGTATCAATCTACGTAGATTCAGTTTTTCCAAATCTGCCATTTTTTTCTTGTTTCAAAATTGCGTGTGGGGGTACTGTAAGGTTTATTTCGCTATGAAATTGGATATTAACTCTATTCAAAACTTCATGAAAACTTGTTGAAAGTGATGACTTCCAGTGGTAAGCTATGGTGGACCTAGCGGCAATGAGTATGTGTTGGACAAACCCTCTGATAAAGGGGCGCGGGGATATCATAACACAATATCTAACACCGCAAATTCTTGCGTGAGGGTGAACCCTGAGCAGAATAAATTTTGAACCAATCTTTCAACCTCAGACCATAGGGGTCTAATCACCGGGCACGCCCACCCCAGATGTGACAAAGAGCCAGCCGCGCCACTTTTCCTCCAGCACATTCTAGGGGACCCTGGAAAAATATGAGCCATCCAAACCGATGTAAGGTACCAACGGAGATGGATCTTCCTCGAGAGGGCTATATGATTTTCCCTTTTGGGGAATGTTTAGAAGTAGGGGCCCGGTTTTTTCCCAACCATTTCCATTTGAGGGGGGACTTAGATATCTCCATTTCCCATTTAGCCATATAGTCAAGTTTATCATCAAAATTTTAACCCCCATCAGAGGGGAAATGGGGTGCTGAAAGCCTTTTTAGGTTGCGGTTTTTTTTTTTCCCAAGAAAAAAGCAGTGGAAAGGGGATTTGGGTTATTTGGGGGGGGGGGGGGGGGCTAGGCATGGATGTAATTGCTTTTCTGTTTTGGGAAAATATAAAAAAAAATTTTGTAAAGTTGGGTGGGAGTTTTTGGGAAAAAAGGCCCGCGAACGTCCTAAAAGCCCCCCTGGAGAAAAAAATCTTCAATTACCCAAAACCCCCTAAAAACCAGGGTTTCCAAAAGGAGGGTTGATATAGCTCCATACAAACATAAAAAGGGAAAACAATATTTCTTGAAAATGTGATTTCTATGTTTGCGGCTATATTTTCCCTCCCAAAACCCTGTAGTAGATGCTGGGTAGTGACCAGATTATCGTGTAGGGAGGGAAGTTGGGTAAACCCTAGCAGAATCGCCAAAAGATGATCTTTAACAGACCCTGAACTTAATGATGAATTCTCAATGTGTTTTCCAATGGTTTTTAAGTGGGGGGGCACCCCGTAAAAGGGAAAGTTGGTTCCGGGGAAAGAAGCAATTTTTATATCCCCACGGTTTTAGGTACACCCAATCCCGCCTTGTCGTTTTGGGAGGGAAAAGATATTGTCTTTTAAAAGGGTTTTTTTTTTTTTTTTGGGACCCCATTTAAACAATTTTAGAAACGGGGTTTTGGGGATTTTTATTGAGTAGTGTAGCCGGAATAGTAAAGGGAAGGGCCTTGCCGGGAAAAAAAAATTTGGGGAGTAAAGATTTTGGTAAGACTTATCCTGGTTTTCCAAGAAAGAAAAGGAATGCCCAAATTTCCGGGCAAGGGTCAGGGGTTTAAGGGACGGAAAAATTTTCCCCCAATTGCAGGTGAGGGTTTTTGAGGGGTTTGGAAAAATTTTAAACCCCCCAAAGAAACAAAAAAGAGCCCTGATCAGGTAAAATTAAACGGGGAAAAAGTGAATCAAAACTTGGGGAGGGCAATGTATGGAAAAAATTTAGTAGATTTAAAAATGTTTAGTTTTTTAGGTGATACTTAAATAAGGTGCAATATATCAAAATTGGGGGCAGGGAAAAAGGAGAAATGTTACGTTTTTGGCACTGAAAGAAACGTCATTGAAAATTTTAAAATGGCCTTGTGGCTGCTTTGGGCCCAATACCCAATTCCGTTATCAGGGGAGATGCACAAATCATCTCCGCTAGGGGCTCGTAAATAATCAAAAGATCAGAGGTGAAAAGTGGACCCCCCTGCCTGGTACCATTTGTAATGCAAGGATTGTGCAAAAAACCCAGAGGAGTGGGCCCTTGGCAGAGGGGAGGTTTTATAGTAAAGGGATAGCTATAAAAATCGGTCCATTTAAAACCCAAATTTTGGAGGGGAAACTTCCCGAAAAATTTAAGCACAACTAAAAAAAACCCAAAAAAAAAAATTTTTTTTTTTTTTTCCAAAAAAAATTTTCGGAAAGGAAGGAGAGGAGGGAACAGGGGGAAGTTTTAAACCCCTTCCAAATTACCTGTAAAAAATTTTAAGGCTCGTCATACCCCCGCCCTAGTTGACCCCCCTTAAAACCAATCCGATTGTTTGGGGGTTAAATTTAAAAGAGGGAAGTCCCTTTCTTTTACTCATTGGCTTTTATTTTTGAAAAAAAAGCTTAAATCCGAGTTAAGTAAAAAAATTTGGGCCTAAAATTTTGAATTAAGTTTTTGGGGGTTTACCGGTTTAGGAATATTTATTTTTTTTTGGTCGTTTATTTTTCTCTGCGGGGGGACAGTTTTTCCACTAAAAAAAGGGGTTTTTGGGGGGCATTTAGTAAGGGGAGTATTGGGGGAATTTTGGAAAAAAATTTTTTAAAATTTATTCTTATTCCGGGGGGATTTTTTTTAATTTAGACTGTAAGGGCCAGTTGGGAGTTCTTGTGGGGTTTAATAGGAGATTTTAAGGAGTTTAGTGAGTCTTTTTGACACCTTTGGGGGGGTTTTACTTGCTTAAAGGAAGTTTTGGATACGTTTTATTTACGGGGAGGGAGTAAAGGGTCCTCTTTAAGGTTAAAAAAGCATGGTAATACTGAGCAAAGGAGTCCACTATATGTTGTGGATGTACAATTGTACGATTATTCACTGTAAAAGTGAAGCAATTTTGGATCTAATCTGCAGCTTTTTGACCCTCCGGGCCGATAATTTTCCTGGGCGATCTCCTTGCATATAAAAAGTTCCATTTGAGTTAGCGGGGGAGGATTTTATACTTATGAAGGGCTAAAATTTTTTCAAATTTACGCCGTAAAAGGGGTATACAATTCTTCAATGGCAGCCGGGGAAAGGGGATTTCTTGGGTAGTTCATCCCCTTTTGAATCTTTTCCAGGATTTCGTTCAGTTTTTTTTCTCCCCTTTTACGCTTTTCTCAGGATGGGTATTTTAAGAAAAACACCCCTTTTTATGAACACTTTTTGGGGCGGGGCCCAAAGAGTTGAGGGGGTTTGGACTACAGAAAAGGGTGTTTTAAATCAAAAAAATTCCCGTAAAAGGGGGCCCGGGCTTTCCCCGAAAAGGGGGGGTTTTCAATAGGAAAATTAAGGGCTCCATGGTGGTTTGGCGGGAATGGAAAAATTTGTTATCAGTGTAAGCGAAACTGGAGCATGATCCGACCATGTCCTATTGCCTTCTGTAGAGAGAATATTGGGTAGATTTTAGCTGTTGACGAGAAAGAAGTCTATTCGTGAGAAAGACTTATTAGAAGCCGAATAGAAAGAGAAATCTCTCTCCTCCAGATGTGAGGGATCGCCAGGGTCATTTTAGTTGTTCCCCTGGATAATAAAGATTGTGGTGTGTGTTGCGGGGGGGGGGAAGGCGCAAATTTTTCCCCTAAACCCTTTTTTATAAAACCTTTTTTGAAATCTCCCCAAAAAGATGAGATTGCCCGCATGAAAAGATTTTGCTTTGGTAATTGCTTTGGTAATAAAGCGTTTCTGTCGTTTGTTCGGTGCATATAACATGACAATGGTGTACTCTACCCCATCTAGTAGGCAGTGTAGGATAATGTATCTACCACTATCATCGATGAGTGCATGTTTAAGGGAGAAGGACATATCCTTAATAAAAAGTGCCACACCTGCTTTTTTCTGTGGAAAGGAAGTAAGAAATTGTGTTGGAAATTTCCTATGTCTCAATCTGTGGGCATCTTGATCCCTCAAATGCGTCTCCTGGAGACATACAATATCTGCTCCACTTTTCAGAATGTCTCTCCAGAGGGTCGACCTTTTAAAGAGCGAATTAAGCCCGTTAGCATTTAAAGATAATATTTTAATCTCCATGATGTCGGGGGCATAGGCGCTTTGGAGTAGAGTAGTTTGTGGGGTCAAGACCCGCCAGAGAGAGAGATTCTAGAAAAGTTGGGTAGCACATCGTAGCATACATGGCATAAAATTGAAACTATAAATTCTAAAGATAACAACCGAACATGCATCTCACAATGCAAAGTATAAGAAACTCAACAGGATTCCCAGAAGCTGGGAAAAATATCAGAGGTGTGGGGTAAAGTCCCTGTGCAGGCCTGCAAAGAAAAATTATAGCTAGTAAGCAAGCAAGAATAACCGCCTCTCGCGTAGAGAACCAGAGGGGAAACTAATATTGCCTATTAGAACAGTCACTCATTAGGTTTGGACCTAGACCTTCGAGCTGATTCTGACCATATGTGTGTGACCATTGCCGGTCTGTCGTCCCGCTGCTTGGATGGGGAACCAGTAGGAGTAGAAATCAAACCCCAGAATAACAAGACATCTCTAGCTGAAGTTGGAGTTGAAAAAACCACTGTGGAGGATTCCTTGGATATAATAAGCTTTACCGGGAAACCCCATCGATAAGGCACATTATTGTCCCTTAAGATCTTTGCAAAGGGAGCGATTTCTTTCCGCTTCAGCATCGTTCCATGCCGAGAGGGGTTCGGGATGATTAGATTTCCCCAAAAAATTCCGGGAGATCTGCATGAAATACCTTGAGAAACTTTTCTTTGGTGTTGAAGAATTTTAGTCTTGCGATTTCATCCCTTTGGAATGATGGGAGGGTGCCTATTTTGGCAGCCCATTTGCCCATCCACAATTTTGGCCAATCTAGCCTCAGGACCTTAGTCAGAAGGAATTGAAAAGAAGGGGCGTCAAACGGGACTGATTTAGGGACCCACGGAGGGGATGTTATTTAGAATGGGTGAATTTTTCAAAAAATTTGTTCGGTGACTTCGCCGAATTTTTTTTTGA
The DNA here is from genome assembly GCA_025379985.1 of Phyllomedusa bahiana. Classification (NCBI taxonomy): domain Eukaryota; kingdom Metazoa; phylum Chordata; class Amphibia; order Anura; family Hylidae; genus Phyllomedusa; species Phyllomedusa bahiana. The sequence continues at coordinate 89,163 of JAODAL010008486.1, forward strand.
CAAGTTTTTTTTCGGTCCCCAATTTTTGTTTGGGACGAAAACATGTTAAAAAACCTATTTCCAGGCTGCACAAGCCTGCAGGTGCTTAGAAAAATTGTGCCCTTAAATAGCAGAGGGGCTTGGTTTTGGCTTTAACAATGTTTTTTTTTTTGTATGCACCACATGACTGCTGCCGCCTTAGAACGCTTCACTACAAAGTTCCCTACACTTAAGAGGGCAAAACAACCAAAAAATGAAGCGGATTAGCCTGATAAAATCATGGCCGAAAGCTGGGAACAAAAAAAGGAGAGCTAGGGGGGAACTCTGACGGCCCCACAGCACTGAGGTCAGAAGGGCACATGACATTCTGAGGTGGCAAAAACAGGAATAGGCCACAGAGTGGCACAATGACACAGTGTGGAGGGCAAGAGCCCAAACAGGGATGAGGTCGGACAGTGGCACAATACATTCTGGAGGGGGCAAAAAAAATAGTAGGCACTGAGTGGCACAATGACACAGTTGTGGGAGGGTCACCTGGCTGCAGCCAGCGATGAGGCAGAGAGTGGCACACATTGCCATTCTGGATGGTGGCCAAAAAGAAGAGTAGGCCACAGAGTGCACAATAACACAGTGTGGAGGCACGGCTAGCAGCAGCATGAGGTCAGACAGTGGCACAAGACATACTGTAGCTGGCAAAAACTAGGAAGTAGCGCCACCAGGAGTGGCACAAATGACACAGTGTGGAGGTCACGGCCGGCAGCAGCAGCATCGAGGTCAGACAGTAGCACAATGACATTTGGAGGTGGCAAAACAAGAGTAGGCCACAGAGTAGGGCACAAATGACACAGTGTGGAGGGCACTTACGGTAACAGCAGCATGAGGTCAGGAAGAGTGGACAATGACATTCTTGGAGGTGCAAAAACAGGAATAGGGCCACAGAGTGGCACAATTGACACAGTGTGGGGGCACGACAGCAGCACACGCAGCAGTATGAGGTCAAGACAGTGGCACAATGGACATTATGGAGGTGGGCAAAAAATGGAGTAGGCCACAGAGTGCACAATGGACAACAGTGTGGAGGTCACGGCAGCAGCAGCATTGAGGTCGACGTGGCACAATGACAATTCTGGAGGTGACAAAAACAAGATGAGGCCACAGAGTGCACAATGACACAGTGTGGAGGGCACGGTGCAGCAGCATGAGGTCAGGCAGTGGCACATTGACCATTCTGGTGGGTGGCAAAAACAGGAATAGGCCACCGAGTGGCACATGACCCCAGTGTGGAGGGCCACGACCCAGCAGCCACAGCAGCAGTATGAGGTTCAGAACAGTGGCACCACATGACATTATGGAGGTGGCAAAACAGGATAGTAGGCACAGAGTGGCACAATGGACACAGTGTGGAGATGGTTCACAAGGCAGCACAGCATGTACGGTCAGAGAGTGGCACAATGCAGTCTGGAGGTGGCAAAAAACAAGAGTAGGCCACAGAGTGCACAATGACACAGTGTGGAGGGCACGGCAGTAGCAGCATGACGGTCAGATTGGAGTGGCCACAATGATATACTGTAGCTGGCAATAAACAGGAATAGGCCACTGAGTGGCCGATGACACAGTGTGGAGGGCACGACAGCAGCCACAAGCTGCAGATGAGGGTAAGACAGTGGCACAATGACTTTCTGGATTGGGTGGCAAAAAACGGAAGTTAGGCCACAGGAGTGGCCACAATGACACAGTGTGGAGGTCACGGGCAGCACGCAGCATGAGGTCAGACAGTAGCACCAATGAACATTCTGGAGGTGGCAAAAAAAAATCAAGAGTAGGCCAAGTGTGGCTACAATGAAACAGTGTAGTGTGGAGGGCAAGGGTAACAGCAGCATGAGCGTCAGAGAGTGGCACAATGACATTCTGCGAGGGTGGCAAAAAAACAGGAATAGGCAACAGGAGTGGCACAATGACACAGTTGTGGAGGGCACGACAGAGACACAGAAGCAGTATGAGGTTCTGACAGTGGGCACAATGACTTTCTGGAGCGGTGGCCAAAATGAAAGTAGGCCACCAGAGTGGCCAATGACCACAGTGTGAGAGGGTCACGGCAGCGCAGCATGAGGTCAGAGAGTGGCACAATGACATTCTGGAGGTGGCAAAAACAAGAGTAGGCCACAGAGTGGCACAATGACACAGTGTGGAGGGCACGGTAACGCCAGATGAGGTCAGAGGAGTGGCACAATGACATTCTGGAGGGTGGCAAAACAGGAATAGGGCCACCAGTGTGGCACAATGACAAAGTGTGGAGGGCACGACAGCAGCACAGCAGCAGTCCTGTATGAGGTCAGACAGTGGCACAATGACATCTCTGGATGGTGGCAAAAAACCTGGAGTAGGCCACAGTGCGGCACAATGGACACAGTGTTGGAGGTTCACGCAGCAGGCAGCTTGAGTCAAGACAGTGGCACAATTGACATTCTGGAGGTGACCAAAAACAAGGGTAGGCACAGGAGTGGCACAATGACACAGTTGTTTTGGAGGGCATGGCGAGCAGCAGCATGAGGTTCAGGCAGTGGCACAATGACATTCTGGAGGTGGCAAAACAAAAACAGTGAATAGGCAACAGGGTGGCCAACAATGACACAGTGTGGAGGGCACGACAGCCAGGCCCCAGCAGCAGTATGAGGTCAGACAGTGGCACAATGACATTTCTGGAGTGGTGCAAAATGGAGTAGGGCCACAGTGTGGCCACAATGACACAGTGTGCTAGGTCCGGCAGAAGCAGCATGAGGTCAGAGAGTGGCACAATGGCATTCTGGAGGTGGCCAAAACAATAGTAGGCCACAGGAAGTGGCACAATGACACAGTGTGGGAGGGCACGGCAGCTGCGAATGTGGTCAGCACAGTGGCCACAATGCACACATTCTGGAGGTGGCAAAAAAAACAGTAGTAGGCACAGAGTGGCACCACTAATGACACAGTGTGGAGGGCATGTTAGCAGGCAGCTGAGGTCAGGCAGTGGCACAATGAAATTCTTGCGAAGGGGTGGCAAACAAAGCGAGTAGGCCACAAGAGTTGGCACAATGACAGAGGATTGGAGGTCACGGCCGGCAGGAGCCTGAGGTCAGGAGCGTGTCACAATGAACACAGTGTGCGAGGGCATGGCGATCAACTGCTGCAGCAGCATGAGAGTCAGACAGTGCACAATGGACTTCTGGAGGTGGCAAAACAGTAGTTTTTTTAGGCCACAGAGTGCCACAATGGACCAATGTGGAGGTCATGGTAGCAGCAGCAATGAGGTCAGGCAGTGCACATTGACAAGGTGGGGTGGAAGGGGAAAACCGGGGGCAGCCAAGCAGCGCTGAGGCAGAAAGGGGACAATACATTCGGGAGGGGGAAAAAAAATGGGTACCCACAGATGGCACAATGAAAAGTGGAGGTAGGGCGGCAGAAGAAAACAGCATGAGGTCAGAGGTGGCCATTGAACAGGTGGGTCACGGGCCACCACACAGCATGAGGTCAAAAGTGGCAAATACAGGTGTGGAGGTGGGGGGCAATACCAGCCCCCTGGAAAAGAGGGTTTGGGGGGCAGATGGAAAAAAACTGTCAGCAATGGTGGCATCAGGCGGGGGGGCCGGCATAGAAAGTGGTGAGGCGGGTAGTTAAACCCCAGCTCATTTCCCAGTTTGGGTGGGCTTATGGTGATGTAGTCTGACGCCTAAGGCATTGGTTTGGAAATCCTGGCGATCACGCTGATTCTCGACAAAGGCAGTCGTTCCATTTCCCCTGGACAAGCGGGTTCTCCCTTGGGGGAACGATGGCCCCCCCCACTGAACCCCTCTGAGCACATATGGCCCGGGAAAGGGCAGCTTCTCCCCTGCAAAAATCGGCAGTTGCGGCCACACAATCCAGTTTGGCTGCCCAGTAGTAAGCGGATCTTCTAACTGGGGTGGCAGAGTGCTGTCCAGTAGGCCACACCAACTTCGTTGGTTCACGAGGATGCTCCAGGTCCTGCTGCTGCTGTGCTGGCGACTGCCTCCTCCACTAGCGGGGTGAAGGAAAGCTGCTCATCAGTGGACTCAGACTTAGGTTTTGATGCTGATGGAGCTGGTTACTGCTTCCTACCCCCCCACCCTTCCAAAGCCAGCCGCGGCAGTATATGGTGAGCGCTGAAGAACCCCCCCCCCCCGTGTCAGACCTGTCAGAGGAGGGACGTTGCCGCACAAGGCAGCGAGGATTTCCCTATAGTATTTGAGTTTGTCTCCCTCAACAGCACTGGGAAAAGGCTCCCATTTTGGACCTCGGTAGGAGGGTCCAATAGGGTGGAGAGCCAGAAGTCTCCCTCTGCGGATGCTGACTATTCGCTGTCACTAGCCAGGCAAATCAGATTGCTTTGCGCGGCCATCTGCACAAGTGACTCCAAGGGGCTCCCTGCCTCCATTCTCCACTGTATACTGCCAGGTGCTTGGGGTCATCAGCCTCGTCTTCCTCATCTCCATCTACCTCCTCCAAGCTGACTCCTCCTCTCTTGTCACATGGGTAGAAAATTCCACTTCATTTCAACAGACTCAATGCTTCTGCTCCCATTGTCATCCTCTCCTTTTCAATAGTCACACACCGGACTCTTGTGGCCCCCTGGGAAATGTAGTCGCCACGTCTACAGTCCCCGACCAGAAAGATTTTTAGATCTGTTCCAGGACATGAAGCAGTGGAATGACGTTATTCATCCCGTTAGTTCCTGGCGATGGACAAATAACGTGGCCTTCCTCAAATGGCCTCAGGCAAAAACGGCAGGTGTCACGCGATGGAGGCTGCCACTGGCTGACATCAAAGTTACAAGGGGTAGTTACTCCTGTCCGCCAAGGATCAATCAAAATCGTTAATGGCCTTTCTCTGTTCATACAGTCGGTCCAACACCTGCAGGCTGGAATTCCAACGGGTGGAAATCATCGCATATCAGAGTGTGTTGGGAGGAGGCGGTTCTACCGCTGCAACCTCAAGGAGGTTGTCCTGGCTTTGTAGGAATGATATGAAGTGCATGCACAGTCTTCCTGGCCATTTTCGAATCTTCTGAAGATCGGTGGAAAGGACTCAGAAACTTTCACAACAAGATTGAACCGTGCGCCATGCAGGGCGCAATGGTTCCATCCCTCCTCGGTGCTGTGCAGACACCCTGTTCATCCCCATTGGTCCTTACATGGTTCCGATTTGCAGTTGGCGTAGGCGTCGTGTGGGTCGGTTGCTGGGAGTGCGGAAGAAAGAAAAGCCGCCACTTCGATTTCTGTGCATGAAGCGGAGCAGTTCCTCCCCTGTGTGATTCGTTCGCCGAGGCAAAGCCAGGGGTTGAACTGCGTGACACCGCTGTGCCCCTACACATGTGGTACGATGAAACAGTCTTGTGGAGCTGAGATGGTGGTGGTGGTAGAAGGTGGAGGAGCGCGCGAACATTGGCGCAGGGAGCTGCAGTTTGACAAACTTGGAGGGAAAGCGGGCCTCTCCTGTCCAAGTTGTTGGTTGTGTTGAGGCTGGAAGCAACATTCACCCAGTGGGCCATAAAGGGACATGTACTGGCCCTGACCGTTAGTTACAGTCCAGACTCGTCCCGCTGCCGTGCACCTTGAACAAAACGATAAGCTCTAGGACTGGCCCACCCTTGTTCTACATATTTATGAAGTGCTGGTTACGCCTTTTTGGAAAAGAAAATTACGGCTTGAACTCTCCATCTCGGCTCGGCTCAAGCCATAAGTCTCTGGAAACGGTGCAGAGTCCACCATTTGGAAGGGAGGGACTGCAGTACCAACAACTTGGACAGGAGCACCGGTCAGCTTCAGCACTTAGGATGGTTGGACGCATACTGTTGTCTCTTTGCAATCGCCTTGCTGAACGACTGCTGTGCATGAGTAGCGAGGAGCAGGAGTATCTGGACCGGGAGAATGATGGCAAAGAGACAACCGATCCCTTCTGCCGAGGTGTGGGAGCCTTGACTGGCTGAATGGCTGCGTGCCACTGAGGCGCTGCTGCTGTTGCTGCTGGTGCAGGTTGGACTACCACATCTGAGCCACGGTTCTCAGGCCACGGATTGGGACACTGCATGTGTTGGGACGCAAGGGCCGTGGTGCCAACCTAAGCTCCTGGCCACGCTTCACTTTCTGCCTTACAGATTCTACATAAAACCATATTCGGCTCCTCCGGTGTATAGCAAAGAACTGCACACCGTCGAGTAGCTGATTTATACCAGCCAACGCTCCGCCTCAGTGACTACTACCGCCGCTGCCTCGCTGAGCCCTGTGCTGCTACTTTCTTGGACCTGCAAAGCGGGTTTTTACCCGTGGGCCACTTGGCTCCGACCTCACCTGATGCTATTCTGCTGACTCACAACCACACAACCCACTTGCTCGGCTGCGCCGCTGCCTGATGCGCAAGGCTGACGCCCTCTTCTCCTGGACGATGATGAAGCCTTGCCTCACCCGGCTCCCAATTGGGTTCGGATTACATCATCATCTATTTGTGGTTTCATCGTCGACTGCTGTCCTCATTCCACTCGGTCTTGGTATGCAGAGGCTGACCCTCACAAACATGACATTCCCATGCCACTCTCCACATCTATACTTTGCCGCCTACTGCCAAAAAAGCAGGGGATATTGGCCCCCCTTTTTCGCTGCCCAAATAAAATGCTGACTGCCCTTTCCCCCAAATTGTTTTCCTGCTATATAGTGGGGCTGAGTCAGACCCAAAGTTTGATCTCTGGTGGGGGACGGATGGGGGCAGAGGCGGGTTTAGAACAGGTGGGGCCGCTGACCCGCTCCAGGGCCATGTCAAAAAAAGGGTTGTGTTGACGTTCCACCGACTCTTGGTGGGGTTGTCAAAATGTCATTTTGGGGGGAAGGGGTATGAAACCCAGTCAAAACCCAAATTTAAAAACCCTTGGGTTTCTGGTCAGCACACGGCCCCTAGATGACAGGGGGCCCCTTGTGGCCCCAACCCAGTGGGCCCCCGCTTCAACGTCCCCTTGCTGTGTGCGGGGCCCGGGCTGCTCCAGGAATTTTTTTGTGGCCCCGCCACTGCAGGTGAAGAGCCTGCCCTCTCTGTTGACATATGTTTGTTTTTAAAAAAAACAGGGCACTGTTTGATGAAGATATCTGTATATGATAAATACAAAAACCCCGTATTTGACTCCAAATGAACCCCGTAACAATTTGGTCCCCCCTTTGGTTTAAAATTTGGGCCAAAAGAAGACAACCCAAAATTTAACCACTTTTGTAGAGTTACAATGGCTGTATTTTAGGGTAACGCAAAAGAAAACTTGTAATTAACCTTGGGTTATAATTGGTACAGCAAAAGTTTTTTTTTGGTGAAAAAGGGGTTTCTTTTAGTCACCAAAACAGCAGAAAACGCTTAATTAACCCCTATTAAATTTGCGCAAGAATTGACAACCAAAAAACTACCATTTTGTAGCGTGTTACAATGGCGTGATTTTACGTACAAACAACAAAAAAATTGTAATTAATCTTGGGTGTGAATTATACTGCAGGCAAAATTTTTTTTGGCAGTAAAAAAGACGGTTTTTTTTAGTCACCACAACACAAACAACGTTTAAATTTAAAACCCCGGAGAAAATTTTCGAAAAAAAAAGAGCCCCCAAAAACTCCCCTTTGTACGTTTAAATGGCTTATTTTAGGTAAGAACAACAAAAAACTTGTAATTAACTTGGGTTGTGAATTAGTGCAGGCAAAAGTCTTTTTTTGGCGGAAAAAGACGGTTTTTTTTAAGCACCACAACAGCAGAAAAATTTTAATTAACCCCGGATTAAAAATTGCGTAAAAAATTGAAAACCAAAAAACCCACTTTGTAGCGTTTTTACAAGGGGCGTGTATTTTTACGGTACAACAAAGAAAAACTTGTAATTAACCTTCGGTTTAAAATAGTCAGCAAAATGTTTTTTTTGGGGGTAAAAAGACGGTTTCTTTAGTACCACAACACAAACAACCTTAATTTAACCCGGGGATGTAAATTGCAAAGAATTAGAAACCCCAAAAACCCAGCTTTGAGCGTGTTACAATGGCTGTTTTTTAGGTACAAACAAAGAAAAACTTGAAATTAAACCTTCGTTTAATTATGCTAAAGGCAAAAGTCTTTTTTGGCGTAAAAAAGACGGTTTTTTTTAGTACCACAACAGCAAACAAGAAATTTAAACCCCCGGAGTAAATTCCCAAAAGAATTGAGCAACCAAAATAAGGGGTTTTTGTATTTAAAAATGCTTTTTTTAAAAAATCCAACAAACAGGGTTTGATAACCCCTTTGGGTATTTAAAGTGCTGTGACAGATAGCATTAAAAAGTATATCGCTGCATTGGACCACCTGGGCTTCAAACCAATACCCCACAAAATCAGAAATTAAACTTTTGAGAAGCATCTCTGAACAAGTTGAACCCCCCAAAAAAGCTGTAAAAAAGATTCTTTTTGAAGATTCATAAGCACCGTGGCAGCACTTTCCCCAATCAGTACAGGAAGCGGTATGAGCTCCCCCGTCGCCCCGGGCTTAAAAAGTGCGGTGACGTCACAGAATCCCCGTCTCTGATTGGGTTTATCTCTGCACATGTCCTTCTACCCCTTTTTCCCCCCAAAATTCTTTTCCCCATGAACGCCCTGTGCTTGCACCATTTTATCAATCAAAAGCAACTTCTTCACGTAAGTACCCCCCAAAATTCGACTTCGTTCCGAACCAATTTTCCGAAATTTTTAACGAATTCCCCTTTGTAGAATCGATTCGCCCATCTCTAATTTATTGCCAGGGATCGTCTTCAAGGTCCCAAATTTTTGATGATCGTTTTTTTTTTAACCTTCCCTAAGGCAGCTTCGCATCTATGAGGAGGGTTTTTGATTTTTTCAAATTCCCCCCCATTTTTTTTCTCCACATGTTCTGTTCTAGAGACAAGAGTTTGAATGTCCGTCCGGAATTCTCCCATCATCTGCTTAAAATCGTTCTGAAGGGTTTCCCTGAATGAAGAGAATAAGTGTTGGAGGGTTTGCTCAAAGGTACAGAACGACTCCACAGTGTTTTGATGATCCATATCTGGTGAGTCGCGTCTAGAAGAGGTTTGCGATAGAGGAGATAGGGTCTGTCTGTCTCTGTTTTGCGAGTGGGTTGTTGGAGTCTGGAAGAACTCTGTTAACTAAGTAGGTTGAGCCTTGTTTCGCTTTGAATTGCCACCCATCTTGCTGTTTGAGAGTCGAATCAGGTAAGGATATGTCACCTCTTTTTTTTTTTCTCTCTATTTTTTGTCTTATCTGAGAGTCTCAGGCCGGAGGGTTCAAACAAAGGTTAGCCAGCTTCATCTGAAGAACCACACAGGTATAAATAAAATCAAACAAAATTTATTGAAAACTCATTAAAAAGAGAGGAGAGTGACACCACTCCATATTCATGGAAAGCACTTATGGGTGCCACATCCTATGGGATAGACAAAAAAGACTGCTGCGTTTCGGATAACGTCCTTAGTCTTGGTCTCAGGCCGGAGGGAGCACAGTGTGTAGTGCTGCAGGGGTGAACCGGTCACTTGGAAGTTTAGAGAAGCGTTTTATTTAGATGATTGACACTGAATTGTAGTATAGAGTTGCAATAAGTGTTGCACCAATATGTAGTGCTACCTGCTCCCAAGACCAGAGAAGAATCCCTTCCGAAGCGGACAATAGGACCTCTGCAGATTATAGGGGTCACAGTCTCCTAGATTGCTCAGAGGTAAGGAGGGTGTGTTAGGTGGGCTTGTGGTTGTTAGGAGCTAAAGCCCAACTCTCAGGAGCCTCAAGTAAGGCCCTGTGTAATCTTGTTTGTGGTATAAGGATGGTAAAGGGAGGTGGGGGGCCAGGTGCTTTTAATGATGAGAGACGCTGCACGTGGAAAGTCTGAGCTTAGCCCCCAACAGGACCTACCAGCAGATAACTAGGTAGTCCTGTCACTTCCAACTCCCTCCACCGTGGCTCTTAGGAGTGAGTGTTTCTGTTCTATTAGCCGCTGGCCACAGGTTAGTCACTGTGAGGTAAAGGGCCTAAGCGGGACAGGAACCGTGTGTCAAGATGGCGGACTCCTCTGCAGCGCTCACCTTGTTTCTGTAGCGCTGCCTGCCGCGTCCCAGGCTTTCAGGCGGCCACACCAGAGCAAGACACCAGGCCTTTCGGCGCAGGGTTTGGGCATCCGACAGGTAAGCTCCGACTCAGGGGAGTTGTACGGTGCCCCGGCTTCTCCTCCGGGCTGCACCACAAAATGGCGCCGACGGGATCTGCTCCGGTCAGTAACGGAGCGCAGCAGGCTCAGGGATCCACCGCCGACGTTCTTCTTGGTCCCTCTCAGGGTGTCGGGAGGTCAGGCTGATCAGTATCAGGGCTTAGAGCGGCAATTAGGGCGTATTTGAGCCGTTTCTGAGGGTTTCCCCATGGAGCTCCTGCTCTACAAGTCTTCCAGCTTGGAGGACCAGGCCACGCCCCCCAGTTTGACACTTAGTTTAGGCACATAATATTTATTTTAGATTTGTTAGGCATGGACAATATATCATCTCTATAAAGGTAAATTTATTAGTATACAATAAATATTCTAAGCTGGAACTAGAGGTGTAAGAAGGGGATCCTAAGCCACATGAATTCACTGTCTTAGCAATCTCTATATTATATGAATCTTTGGCACCAAATTGTTCTGTATACTAGAAATGCCATATTTACATGGAACACAGGAATAGCTTCTTTTATCTGCAGCATATGTCAAACTCAAGGCCTGTAGGCCAAATCCGGGCTTCCACGTAATTTTAGGTGGTCCACGGGAATTTAGACACAGCGAGGAGGGATGGAAAAAGAGGGACAAGCTTTGCACTTTCCTCAAAAGATGCAGCCAGAGATTGGCAGAGACAGCAGTATTAGCATGGGAAGCTATCTTGGATTGGGAGCTCTCCACACTGCTCTGACAGTCCTACCCAGGTACCCTGGACACCCTCAAAAGCTCTCCAATCATCCTTTTATGGCAGCCATGGTGGTGAGATGGCCTTTGGTGAAAATGATTTTAACACGAGATGGATGTTAGTAACTGACCATCACTTAAGAACAATACATCTGACCAAATCCATCAGTGCCAACTTAAACATCCAATTACACCTTTCAGTAGAATAACTAGACCTGTAATTAAAGTGACAGATTAATTAATGGATCTTATGATCTCAAATTTTCAACTTTTAATACAGACCCAGTAGACTTATTTGGTTGTATGAATATACACCCAAACACAGAAGGGCAAGGGCGGGCATGTCGGAGATAATCCTTCACGTGTGATGTCAGCTCTCTTTTCTTGATAAACAAGATCTGAGCTCTAATTGCCGTTGTGTAGTAGAGAATAGGAAACATGTGCCAAGGACATAACACACATAAAAAGGCATCTTAATGAGACTGAAACAAGTGTGGGAAAATGAAAACAAAATACGGTTTGAAAGGTTTTTTGACGATGTAATTTTTGTTTGTGTTTTCTATATGATAATTCTTTAAAATTTTAATGATTGTAGCATTCTGATTTGTATTCTATTTTGTATAAACGTGTAGAACAGAAATTTGTACGTTATTCTCTTAAAGAGAACCTGTCACCTAGTTTATGCCCCCTTGGCTGAGGACAGCACAAGCTAGTGTCAGACATGCTGTTTCCAGCGCTGTGTCGCTTATTCTGAAAGATGCTATAGTTTTCGAGTATTTAGTGCTCAAACCTGCAGTTTACAGCCAGAAAAGAGTCAAAGAGTCATTTTAAACCCCGCCTACCTGAGGCTAGCCCCGCCCACCTGACAACTAACCTATTACTTTGAATAGGTAGAAACATGAATAACTGCCAGTGGGCGGGGCTAGCTGGCAGTTATTCACATTTCTACCTATTCCAAGTAATAAGTTTATCAGTGAGGTGGGCGGGGCTAGCCTCAGGTGGCAGGGTTTTAAATGACTCTTTTCTGGCTGAAAAACTGCAGGTTTGAGCACTAAATACTCGAAAACTACAGCATCTTACAGAATAAGGGACACAGCGCTGCAAACAGCATGTCTGACACTACTTTGTTCTGTCCTCAGCCAGGGGGGCATAAACTAAGTGACAGGTTCTCTTTAATGACACAGCTATTCGGGGGATTAAAGACACATCATTGTGTTTTTTTTGTTTTGTTTTTTAAATTGCCTCACAACAGCCAAAATCTTACTGTCTTTGTAGCTGTCTTTTGTTGAATGTGTTGTGTTTTTCATGCCATCATTTTGTATATTGTACTACATAACTTAATTTTTATATTTTTGCAGGGAATGGATAAAAAAAAGTTCTGAAGGGTTTAATGGAGAACTGTTAGGCCTCGTTCACACGGTTTATTCTGGGACTGATTTCAGCCGCTTTGCGTGCCGTATTTGCGCTTCAATACGGCTGAAATCAGTCCCAGGTATTACGGTAATCCACAGTTCTCATAGAGAACTATGGATTCCGTCTCCTCTCCCCGCTCGGCGTATTCGAAAGTGACATGTCAATTATTTACGGGGTGTACGTGCCGTGAATAATGAGTGTCTATGGGGCCGGCGAGCTGCCGCCCCCCACCCGTCCCGCCCCCGCTGCACGGCAGGCGGCGTAATTGCGGGTGAAATCCGTCCCCACAATTACGTCGGCAATAAGCCATGTGAACTGGCCCTTAAACTGTGTAAGGACTTTATTTTGACTTTGGTGTGTCACCCTTCTACACCACTCAGGAAGGGTGCAATAGGAGCAGTAAGGTGGAAGGCCTTGGGACCCACATTAGGCCCCGACTTCCATCGCAACCCTGTGTTTCAGGGTGGGGATAAGGTTCTGATCAGGATTTGGAAGGGGACACCCCCTCAAGTATACTGCAGTTGCATTGACCTCAGCATCTAAGTAGCTAAATTGCCAGAATAGGAGCCAGCATCTGACACTTTTGCAGCATAGTCAGCCCATGAATCCACTTCATACTCTCTTCCTGACATCATGACGTACATTTACACCAAATTACAAAACGGATATATTGTTTGCACTGTTATGTTTTTCTGCCTAACATACCCTCTGTTTGCAGAAGATGCCTTGCTTAGATGCTATTGTGAACATAGCTATTGAAAGCCACAGACCCCCACTACAGACATAGATGACTTCTGCCGTTGCTACCGACGAAGTACATGCACCGCCTGCATCAAAAGACAATGGGCGGTCATTAAGGGGTTAAAAGTTTTGGTGGTGTTAAAGTTTTTACAGGTTTTGTTAAGCTTTTTGTCATTTTTAAAGGATTCCAATAAGAAAGTAATGTTGTATATGGAATTGGTGCAGAAAAGAAGACTGTCTAAAAGCATTACATTACGAGGATTGTTATTCCCACTGAATATTTTCCTATATCGTTAACATGGCATATGCGGTATTAACACACATTATATTGCACAAATTATTGCCAAGGATACCATTAAAAAAAAAAATTGTCCTTTGAAATTAGATGTTTCTTAAAATCCTGTTAAGTTTAATGGGATCTGTCAAGAATCTAATGTCTGTGATGACTAGTGTTGATCGAACTGTTCTGGAAAAGTTAAGTTCGAGTAGAACTTCTCGAATTTTTAAAAATCGAACCGTAGGTTTTAATGTTGGTTCGAGTAAAGTTCTAGTTCGACACAACATTTTCAGTTTCGTTTTCAGTGACTTTCTGTACTTTTGGCGGTCATCCAATCAGTGCAGAGCCCAGAGAAGTGTCAAACACGTCATCACTAAGGTGTAGGGCTGCTAAAATCACATGACCATGTTATAAATATATATCACTGTATTGTCTTGTGAATGCCATTTTCAGCTCACTCTCTGTACTGTACAGACTGCTCTTAGTTAGTTAGATAGCATTTTCCTCTCCATAGACATCAATAGTTATGGAGTTTGGTATTGGTGGCTGCATCTTTCCCACACCCAGAAGCTGTTATTTGGCGACATTTGCAGGTTCACATAATGCCTAACTCTCATATACATGGATATATATTATACAGAGTGCTTGGATTTGCTAAATCATACTCAGTGGCCAAAATTTCCATTTTTGCAGTTTTGGTGGTTCAGTAATTATATAACACATTGTCTCCAAATCACCTATGTGTCAAAGGGGCTTTTGGGCCCCCTCAGGATACAGGGCCATCTGCTACCGCTGCACCTCCTATAACTACGCCCCTGGTTACAAGCTGTCCTCATCTTTTCAGTTAGCCATTGAAAGAAATGAAGTATTTTAGCCTCTTAATTTTTTTCTGTCACTCTTAGAGCCAAGTTTTATTCATTACGTTGTTCCATGTATCCAGTTTACTGTTATGGATGGTAATTCCAGCTTCTCCTCACCTGTATATTAATATATTATTAATTAACCAGAACATCTTCTCCCATTGACTTTAAAGGGGTTCACATTCGAGTTCTAGTTCGAATAGAACCTCGAACCAAACACACTAAAGTTCGAGGTTCTAATCGAACTAGAACTTTTTACTGCTCGCTCATCTCTAATGGTGACATTATGCATCCTTCCAACATCTGCAGTATAGGAAAATTTTAACCTGTTTGATGTCATGGCTTAACTAAGAATGATGGTGGATCATTTAGATCATGCATGGGACGTGTATAGTTACACTGAAGAGCCTATTCTAAAATAAACTCTCAGGTTGTTACCTTTGATACAGTCTCCCACAGCAACAACTGACATCTGAAACCCAGTACAGAAGGGACAGACTGGGGGAATAGTTACCCAGGGAAAAAGTTATGGAAAGGCAGAGTACCTTCAACAAAGAGTCAGAGCAGAAAGTCAGGGAGGGAGGCAGAGAAGAAGCGAGCATGGTCAGGGAAATAACTGAGGTCAAAACCAGTAGAACCAATATGAAAATACACACTAGAAACACAATAGAAAAACCCATGATCAGTCAAGTTCAAAAGAGGGAGTGTTCCTTTAATTATACCATGGCAGGATGCAATAGATAGAAGGACTGATTTGTTGTGTGCACTGGCCCTTTACAATTGCAAGAACCAGTATGCACAGGAACTATGGGGCTGCAATGGAAAAGGAAGGAGAAGAGGCTACCCAATGGGGCGGTCCTAGAATGGAGGATGACAGCTGAAGAGACGTAGGTACCTTCAACTGTGAGAGACAGAATCTAAAAAAAGAAAAGATAAGAAAACCACATTGTATGAATTATAAATAAGAAGTTTGCATTTTATTGCATGAAATAAGTACTTAATACAATAGCGTAACAGAACTTAATATTTGGTACAGAAACTTTTGTTTGCAATTAGAGAGGTCAGATGTTTCCTGTAGTTCTTAACCAAGTTTGCACAGATCTTCTCCAGATCTTTAAGGTTTTGGGCTGTCACTGGGCTACATTGAGTTTCAGCTCCCTCCAAAGATTTTTGATTGGGATCAGGTTGCTACGCCACTCCAGGTCTTTGAAAGTCTTCTTACGGAGTCACTCCTTAGTTGCCCTGGCTGTGTATTTCGGGTCATTGTCCTACTGGAAGATCCAGTCACCACCCATCTTCAATACTCTTACTGAGGGAAGGAGATTGTTGGACAAAATCACACGATAGATGGCCCCAACCTCTCCCTTCAATATGGTGCAGCTTTAAGAAATATGAATTATTATTAAGAATATTAATATTTAAGGATAATAATATTGAACAACAACAACATTCTCCCCTAGATTCTAAGTCAGCAAAGAAAGCACACAAACAACAATGTATGTAAAAAGAATAAATGTCGCAGGGAAATTATGAAAATAGGGATGTGATCAAATCCCTAAGGGAGATGATCACTTCATGGAAGATGTTAAAATAACAACTCTGGGGGGTGATTTCGCTAAAAAAATCTTTTGTTTGTAAAATCCCTGAAATTTTTTTACTAAAAAGAGAATCATCCCCCTTTTTTATCATTTCCCTGCGACTTTTTAAATTTTTTAAATTAAAAAAATTTTTATATATATATACAACAAATATTTTTAAAATCTAAATAAAAAGGGGTGAAATGGGTAAAATAATATTTAAAAAGTAACAAAAAAAGGTTATAAAATCAACAAAGGGAACATAGACCAAGCAAAAAAAATTTACATAAAAACCCCCTGAACACACAACAGCAAAAGGGGGAAAAATGCAACCATTCTAACCCAGAAACAAAACAATTTAAATCATAACAGGACAATTATACAAAATACACAGACTGACTAACTTTTTTTTTTTGGTCTCATCTGCCACATGACCTTTCCCCCTTTGCCTTCTTTGGATTATCCGAGGGTCATTGGTAATTTCAGACCGGCCGAAATGGCTGAACTTAGCAGGGGACCTTGCGTGTCCTGCAGGTTTTTAAAATCCAAAACGGCATTTTGTGTTTGTAATGGAATCTTTGAGACGTGGTCCCCTTTATTCGGTCATTGACCAGTCCCCCATGTGTTCTGGTGATTCCTGCCCTTTTTTTTTTAGAAAAATCCTTACCCCACAGCAAGTTTTTGCAGGGGACCCCAAAAAACCGGGAACATTGACCTCTTAAATTTTCTTCCATTTTCTAATAATTGCAAAAACAGTTGTTGCATTTCACCAAGCTCGGCCTATTGCCCCTTAGCCCATCCCACCCTGTCAGGTCTAATTATACCCTGGTGCCTAGACACTCTTGGTTTTGGCCATTTTGGGAGAGGTTGGAGTGTGAAAAATTTTTAGTGGTGGAAAGGGAAATTTATACAGGTAAAAATTCAAACAGGTGAAATTAATGCAGTGATAGTGCTGAGTAGGAGGGTTCTTGGCCCCTTTTCAACGGGGTTTTGGCGGGGTTTCACCGCGGCTCTCGTCGCGGTTCTCGCGGCCAAAGCCTCGTCGAACCTCGCCGCGACGCGGGTTTGCGGCGCGGGCGCTGGCTGTGGTCTCGGCGCGGTAGGGGGGTTGTTTGGGGCGCGGCTTGCGCCGAGGGTTTGCCCCCATGCAAATTAATAGCAGGGGAAAAACGCGCCACGAGCCGCGGCCCAGAAACGCCCCCCACCGCGACGACCCCCGCGGGCAGCCCCGGGGGCAGCCACGCAAGCACCCCTGTCAAGTTTTGAAGGAGAGTTCTCCACACACCCAAAACCCCGGCGTTGAATATTAACGCGGTTTCCCATAGGAAAACCTTGTTAATAAACAGGACGATTTGGCCCGGTTTGGCCCGTAAATCGGTGGGAACCCCAGCCATAACCGCGCCCAAACCCATCGTGGAACATCCCCTTAAAAAAAATTTTTGGGTCTGTGAAGCCAAATTCTTCGGGATGGTGGGTTTTAAAAAATACTTATTTCATGCAATAAAATGCAAATTATTATTTAACAATCATACAATATGATTTCCTGAATTTTTTTTATATATTCTGACTCTCACGGTAGAAAGGGACGTGTGCTAAAAATTAAAGACCTCTCCACTCTTTGTAGGTGGGAAAACTTGCAAAATCGCCAGTGTACAATATTTATTTTCCCCACTGTATAAATAACCCTTGAAAATCATTTTCAGGGGGAATTCCGCCAAAAGGCATGCTCAGTCAGAGTAGGCTATTGTATCCATGGCTCTTTGCTGGAAGCCTGCTGGTGTCAATTACAGTCAATGGTCACACACTGAATTTCTAGTTAACTATATTTAAAGAGAAAATCAGCATTTACATTATAATATGAAACCCACCCAAGCATCTCTGAGAATTAGTTGCACAAAATGGTATTCTGATGGCCATTGTAAGAGCAGCAGTTTCCCATTTTGTGCTTGAAATTTCCCAGTTTTAGATATTTTTAACTGTCTATAAATAACTTACTGTCTACATCATATTTCACATATCCAAAAATCATTCCAGTCTTGCATTATCCTTGAAGGGGGCAATGCACATTGTCACCACGGTAATGAATAATCTTTGGAATTTATTAGCACGAAAATTTTTAAATTCCATGAAAAAAGTGACATTGAAGTATGGGGTGGTGCAACCAAATTTAAAACCTTGTTGAAAGAGAGAACCAATAAGATGTCATCTTGAAAGAGAGGACAAAGGCTAGACCTGCAGTAAACAAATTTATAACCTTTTTAAATTTTTTCTTTTGATTGCAAAATTTGGGTTTAAATAAAAACAAAATTTAAAAAAGGTATACCCAAAAAAGAACAGGACAATAAACTTGTAAGAAAAAAACGCTCATTTTAGGAAATATAGGGTTTTTTCAAAAGCCCCAATAAATATGTTGTTCTTTTTCAGAACCAACATAATTATTAAAATATGCTGTGTACGGGGTCGGGGTAAAAAACAAATACAAAAAAAAACATTGGCTCTCCATGCCCCCAAATTTAGTTTTCTACCAAGTCAATGTCTGACCCATAAAAGAACTTGAAACATGACTAGGAATTATAAGCCAAACCTGCATCTCTTCCCAAAAAGAAGGGTCTTCCCCTCTTTAAAAGCTTTGCTGGTTCTTTCCTGCCATCGGTACATTGCAGGGTGCTGGATGGTTGGGTGAGAGGCCTTGACATGGGTCTGTCAGACATTGGTTTACTGTTGTCTACTTTCAATAGTTGGCACTGGCACTGTATTTGTAAGATGAGGGGTTCAGGCAGCAAGTTGAAGAGGCAAGGGTCTTGTGGTAACCTTCCTGCAGAAGAATGGCACAATAGAAGCAGAGGAAAAGGCAATAAACTGCTATGCAACTTTACTCAAACAGGAGCCACGAATCCATAGAAGTCTAAAAATTGGCACAGGTCTTTGGTACAAACAAAGTTTACAAAGGTTGGTTATTGATTTGCAGTTGTTGCTTAATGGTTCTCAGCCATTTGTATCTATTAGCATTGTTATTCACGGTATTTGTTCACCATCCACTCTCTCACTACCTTGTTGAGCCCTGTCACAGCCACAGTTTTAAGTCATCTCAAATAGTCTTAGGCCTCACTATCCCCTGTCACAGTTGTGGTATCTAGCCAGTTCAGTCCTTCTCCTGTAATTTTCATAGAAGTCCATCACATCCCAGTGAGCTCAGTCTTTCTATGGTAGACCCCCAGGGAGCTTGTCACAGCCACAGCATCCAATCAACTTAAAGGGGGTTTTGCCACAATCTCATTTTTTACCCCTGCACGCTATTCAGCTCTGTGCTCAAAGGGGACTGTGTGATTTGTTTGAAATTGCTTCATGTGACCCAGCAGGGTGAATACCAGGGGGGTTTTTTCTTCTTGTAAAAGAGAGTCTTTTTTAAAGTATAGAATTGTATATATTTTTTTATGTATAGAATTTTGTTTACAGCACAAGGGGCCTTGGTTCCAATCCCTGCAGGGAACTTAACCTGTTTTTTTTTTCCTCTCTATCAATGAAAAATACTCATTGAGGTTTTTTTTTTTTTTGCACTTTTGACTTTTTACAACTAGTCCCAAAGGGACAGGGTTAAATACACACCCAGGGTTTAAAACCTCATTTGCTGCCTGACAGGTTATGTCAACATGTGCGACCAGGACTGTGGAGCCACAGCCCTGGTCGAACCCTGGAATGAGTGTAAACAAATTGGTCACTAAAAAAGCAGAATTTTTAAAAATGATGAATGGGGTGAAAAAGTTCATTTTTAAATTTAAAACTTTCCTTTTAATTTTTTTCTTTTTGGGCAAAAAAACCCTTTTTAAACTCCCTTTTAGAGATTAGGTACCACCTTTTTTCCCTCTAAAGATTTCCCAAGGCCGGTATTTTTTTGGGTGGAAAAAGGAGCAGAACTTTAAGCTCCTTCTTCTTTAACTGCTAGAGTGGGATTGGCAAGGCAACAGAAGAAGGAGAAGCTGGCAGATGCAATGAGCTTACAGACATATTTGTCTTCCTTATCCTCCCTGAATGTGGGGCCATCCGGCTCCATGCATAGTTCACGGTAGAGCTGGACCATAATGGCCCCACATACAGAGAGCATTCAGGCTGAACTAATGATTGCCATCTCCTCCACAGACACTGACAAGAAATGAATTAGGAGACAACATTTATCAGTTCAGAATGAACAAGTGGAATCCTTCATGTGAATTAGTGATCTCTGTAGGCTGGGTAGAGATGGACAGCTCCTTTTTTTTAATGTGTTGCCAACATCCTTCCCTTCAGTGGTGTAGCTACAGGGGTCGTAGTAGCTGTACTTGCAGCCGGGCTCCTGAACCAAAGGAGCCCTCTCACCCCTCCTCACCACACAGCTGCCTTGTTGGGTCACATAGACGCAGTGATGCAGCAATGAGAGTCAGCTTTTGTGCCCGCACAGAAGTTGTGTCCTCAGGCTATGTGGTGGGAGCCAGCTGATGCAATGGCTGAAACTGGAGATAGGGCTCATCTTGGACTTTTAACCCCCTAGATGCTGCAATCAGTAGCAGCTGTGGCATTTAGGTGATTGACATAGGGAAGAAGCTCCCTCTTCATAATGGTACCAAAGAAAATGTTTATCCTGCATATAAAATTGTCACGGATCATGCCGCGGCCCGTACCTTGGACCGTGGTCGTGTCCGTGCCCCTGTGTCTGGGTCCGCTGTGACTCCCTGTGCGGGGCTTACAGCGGCAGTGTCAGTATGCTCTGTACCTGCTCCTGGGTCTCCTGCTGCTCAGCGCTACTCACCTGGTCCTGCTTCCACGCGTGTCCATCCTCTGTGGCTTCCTCAGCGTGTGTGCACACCCCATAGGGCGCGCGCGCGCCAGCCTGCGGAACTTTAGACACACAGTGATCCTGCTTCCTGCCTGTGACCCGTGACCCTTGCCTTCTTAAGGAACTTCCTCCCTGGACTCTGGTTCAGTTCGTTGATGTTGTTCCATAGAGCTAGACCTCTGCTGCTAAGCTGCTGCTGTGTTAACCCCCTGGGTTCCAGTGTGTCTGCTGAAGCTTCTGCTTAATGTCTGTATTACCCTGCGCTGTCCAGTGCAAATGGTTATCTGCTGGTTCCTGACATCTTACCTGCTGAACTCCTGTCGCTGCACCAGTCAGCTAACACCTGCTGATACCTGGCTTCCTGGCTAGTCTGTTACCATCCTGGGACTGTGCTTCCATTTAACAGCTACAGCATCTGTTGGCACGCACCTGGAGCAACTCTTCCAGAAGCTACAGACAATTACCGCACGTCTGGATGAAGTCGCATCTGCACTGGTACGTACGCCAGCTCCGCTACCTGCAGTATCTCCGCCTCCTGCGGCCATGTCCAGTCCCAGCCTGCACCTGCCTCTGCCTGCCCGTTACGACGGAGACCCCCTTACATGTCGCGGATTCATCAACCAGTGTACTATACACTTTGAGGTCCTGGCACACCACTTCCCGTCCGATAGAGCCAAAGTGGCGTTTATCATCCGCCTGCTCTCAGGTGAAGCTTTGGCCTGGGCCTCACCCCTCTGGGAGAGAGGGGATCCGCTGACAGGGGACATCCAAGAATTTCTGGTCGCCTTCCGGAAATTTTTTGAACAGCCTGGGCGCAATAACTCCGCGGCATCTGCGTTGCTGCGTTCCTGTCAAGGCGAATCTTCTGTGGGCCAGTATGCCATCCGGTTTCGTACCCTGGCTTCGGAACTCGCTTGGAACAACGAGGCCCTTGTTGCAGCCTTCTGGGGGGGGCCTCGATGAGCACATCAAGGATGAACTGGCTGGTCGGGACTTATCTAGTAACCTGGACGACCTCATCTCTCTAGCTACCAAAATCGACATACGTTTTGCTGAAAGAGAGCTAGAGCTTCGCCAGCACCCAGCGCCCTTCCGCCATTGCAAGCCTTTGCCTCGCCTTGTACCTTCACCCCCAAGTCTACCTCACCAGGCACCTGCGTTCCCACAAGATGTTCCTATGGAGGTGAATCATGCACATCTAAGCCTGGAGGGACGCACTCTCCGGCGCAGTCTGAACCTGTGTTTATACTGTGGCAATCCCAAGCACTATCTGAAGAACTGCCCAGTCCGCCCTGCTGCGCCCCGGAAACCTCCATGCCATGGTGTTGTGGGTGAAGTGTCTCTGAATAAAGATGCCTCTGCTCCTCGTCTGACCACCCCGGTCACGCTCTGTTATGGTTCCAGTACTAAAGTTAAAATTCCTGCTCTTCTGGACTCCGGCTCATCTGAGAATTTCGTCCACCCGTCATTACTGGAGAAGTTCTGTCTGCCTGCCACCCATCTTAGAAAACCACTACGTTTCTCTTCTATCAATGGGGAAATCCTGAAAGAGCCAGACCAGTTCCGCACAAAGCCTATGTCTCTGCTAATCGGAAGCTCCCACCAAGAGAACATTTCATTCTACGTTTTGCCTAATGCTTCTGCTTCTGTCCTGCTTGGCCTACCGTGGTTCCAGCGTCACAATCCATCTCTAGATTGGAAAACTGGTGAAGTTCTCTAGTGGGAAGAGCCATGTCATTCTCGCTGCCTCAAGCCTGCCCATCCTGTGCAGTCTCGCCCATCCGTTTCCCTGCCCGTTTCTGCTGTACTGCCTGAAGAGGAACCTCAAGCACAAGAAGGGCTCCTGGTCTATAAAGACACCTCTGTTTCCCACCCACCTCTCCCCCAGCCTAATGTTTCTGCTTCTGCCCCCCAGGTTCAAGAAGTAATCCGGGACTCTCTGGTCGCCACCTCTGAAGACAG
The DNA here is from genome assembly GCA_025379985.1 of Phyllomedusa bahiana. Classification (NCBI taxonomy): domain Eukaryota; kingdom Metazoa; phylum Chordata; class Amphibia; order Anura; family Hylidae; genus Phyllomedusa; species Phyllomedusa bahiana. The sequence goes on from JAODAL010008486.1 coordinate 111,714, forward strand.
TTCCTGAGATACCGAGGAGGAGGTGGTTACCCCTAGCCGTTATGGGGGTATCCGGCTAGCCTGGAGGGGAGGGCTTAAGGGGGGGGCTGTCACGGATCGCGCCGCGGCCCCTGTCTTGGACCGCAGTCGTGTCCGTGCCCCTGTGTCTGGGTCCGCTGTGGCTCCCTATGCGGGGTTTACAGCGGCTGTGTCAGTATGCTCTGTACCTGCTCCTGCTGCTCAGCACTACTCACCTGGTCCTGCTTCCACATATGTCCGTCCTCTGTGGCTTCCCCAGCGTGTGTGTGCACCCCATAGGACGTGCTCGCGCCAGCCTGTGGACATTTATACACACAGTGCTCCTGCTTCCTGCCTGTGACCTGTGACCATTGTCTTCTTAAGGAACTTCCTCCCTGGACTCTGGGTCAGTTCGTTGGTGTTGTTCCATAGAGCTAGACCTCTGCTGCTGAAGCTGCTGCTGGGTTAACCCCCTGGTTTCCAGTGTGTCTGCTGAAGCTTCTGTTTAACGTCTGCATTACCCTGCGCTGTCCAGCGCACCTGTTTATCTGCTGGTTCCTGACATATTACCTGCTGAACTCCTGTCGCTGCACTAGTCAGCTAACACCTGCTGATACCTGGCTTCCTGGCTAGTCTGTTACCATCCTGGGACTTTGCTTCCATTTAACAGCTACAGCATCCATTTATCCGTCACCTGTGTCCTGCACTTCGGCTACCCACTGCGAGTATTTCCATCTGCGCCCGCGGTGGGCCCTGTGGATCTCCTGTACCTGGACGTTTCTGGCTTTGCGGGCAGAAAAAGTTACAAAAATCCCTCACATAGGGCCTTCAACAGAAATATACAGTACATAGTTATATACTTATAGCGCTAATAATATTGTGACATAAAAATAATGTTTTTAAAAGCAGTATTAAGTGGCAAATATGATTTATTCATGTACAGAGGGGCTTTTCAAAGGGGATATTATGTAAAATTAGTGTGTATTTGCCTTTCTTCATTTGGTAAATGTGCTGTTCAGTGGAAGAAAAATTACCTGAAATGGCGCCAGGCTGCGAATAAAATTGAAACTTACCTCCTTCTCCCCTGCCACTCCCTTTTTTCCACAACCTTGCCCAATTTCAAATGAATTTTCTTCTACAGGACAACTCCTTTAAGTAGCAATAATTTTCCGCCACATGCTACACTACAGATATCCATCACGGCAAGTAAGGAACGGGTTGTTGCTCTCCATAAACATGGCTTAGGCTATAAGAAGATTTCCAACACCCTTTAACTGAGCTGCAGTATGGTGGTCAAAACCATACAGCTGTTTAACAGAGCAGGTTCAACTGAGAAAAGTCCTCGCCATGGTCGACCAAAGGAATTGAGTACATGTGCTCAGCATCATATCCAGAGATTGTCTTTTCTAAATAGACGTATGAGTGCTGCCAGCATTGCTACAGAGGTTAAAGCTTGTCAATGCTAAGACCATACGTCTTACACTGCATTAAACTGGTCTGCATGTCTATCGTCCTAGAAGGAAGCCTCTTCTAAAGATGAAGCACAAGAAAGCCTGCAAACAGTTTGAGGAAGACAAGCAGATTGAGGACATAGATTACTGGAACCTTATCCTGTGGTCTGATGAGACCAAAATAAACTTATTTGGTTCAGATGGTCTCAAGCATGTGTGTGGAGGTAAACAAGTGAGGCGTACAAAGACAAATGTGTCTACAAATACGGTCAAGCTTGGTGGTGGGAGTGTCATAGTTTGGGACTGCATGAGTGCTGCCAGCATTGAGGGAACCATGAATGCTAACATGTACTGTGACATACTGAAGCAGAGCATGATCCCCTCAGAAACTGGACTGCAGGGCAGATAATGTGTCCCAAACACACCTCCAAACAACCACTGCCTTGCTAAAGAAAATGAGGGTAAAGGTGCTGGACTGGCCAAGCATGTCTCCAAGCCTAAACCCTATTGAAAATCTGTGGAGCACCCTCCAACAAAGGTGGAGGAGCTCAAGGTCTCTAACATCCACCAGCTCCATGATGTAGTCATGGAGCAGTGGAAGAGGATTCCAGTGGCTGCAACCTGTGAAGCTCTAGTGAACTCCATGCCCAAGAGAGTTAAGGCAGTGCTGAAAAATAATACTGGTCACACAAAATATTGACATTTTGGACACAAGTTGTCCATTTTCACTTAGGGGTATACTCACTTTTGTTGCCAGTAGTTTAGACATTGATGGCTGTGTGTGGAGTTATTTTTAGGACACACCAAATTTATATTGTTATGTAAGCTGTACACTGATACTTTATATTATATCAGAGTGTCATATCTTCATTGTTGGCCCATTGTTCAAAAATTTGTTGAAGGTATTTTTGGGGTAAAATAAAATGAAAAAAACCCCCACAATTATGCCATTGTCATTTGCGTATTTTAACACGAATATAAGCCTTGGGCGGGAAATGCAGCAGCTACTGGTAAATTTATGCCACTCACATGCTAGAATTACACTGAACACTGGTCATTTAAATAGATACTACCTACACACAAAATAACACAAAATATAGGCAGGTAAATGTCCCCCGTAGGCAGGAATAGGCAGTTAAATGTCCCTCATAGGCAGGTATAGACAGGTATATGTCCCCCATAGGCAGGTATAGGCAGTTAAATGTCCCCTATAGGTAGGTATAGGCAGATAAATGTCCCCCATAGGCAGGTATCGGCAGGTATATGTTCCCCATAGGCAAGTATAGGCAGTTAAATGTCCCCTATAGGCAGGGTTTTAAAAAAAATACCTGTACTCACCTCCCACCTCCGCTGCTTTGAGGCACTCCATCTTCTTCCCTGCACAGTGGACGTGATGTCATCAGGCCGCGCAGACAGCGTCATGACACAGCACGCCGCCTGTGCCGGATGCTCCGGTAGGCTGCAGATCTGCTTACGGCCTTCCGGAGCCCTCTCCGGAGCAGGGAGCTCTCTCTCTCTGCTCCGCAATAATTTGGTAGCTGTATGTGCTCCCAGAGGAGCGCATACAGCTGAAGAGATCGCTGCAGGTGCTCAGGCCATGGCAGCGCCCGGGCTGAGACAGCTTACTCAATATACGGTATATGTTTTTTTTTATGTTTTACTATTTAAAGAGAAGACAAAATAAAAACTTTGCCATATTCTGAGACCAATAACTTTTTTTTCTGCCAATGGACCCGTGTAAGAATTTTTTTTATGTAGCTGTAGCAACGATTGGCACCATAGTGGGACATATGTGAAATTTGAATCATTTTTGTTTGAGTTATGGGAGGAAGGAGGCATGGTGGCCAAAGAACAGCAATTCTGACATTTGTAATATTTTTGTATATCTTTAAATGTATGGGATAAAAAGGCAATATTTTAATATTTAATATATATGGAAACAGCAATACAAATCATGTTTATTTTGTTATTGCTTTTATATAATAAATCATATGCTGTGTGAAGCCACGTCTCGGCCCACCCCCAACCATGCCCCTTTTTATTGGCCAATATTTTTTGGCAAAAAAGGTGACAATCCTAGCTGCATTCCACATCTCAAGAGGGTTTCCCAGCTAAGGCCTTGTGCTCAATAATCCTTAGCAGCAAGTTGCCTGGGGCTAGGAATTTCTCACTGCCATGCCGCATCAAGAGTGCCACCACTAATCATAGTACATAAGTTAGCAGTCTTAAACATAAGAGTTCAGACCATATTTACAGCTCAACATATTCAATATCTGTCACTCCACACATCAGATAGGTGTCTTCACCCATCATGATACTCATGTGGCACAGTTATATCCTATAAATGCTGTAAGAACATGATGTGTCCTCAACATTGAAAAGAATAGCACACACTGCTCTTCGTACATTAGTTTAACTAAAGGTGCCATTTTCAAAAAGCTTCAACCACCCATGTATGGCTCATAGAAGGGGTCTACATCATGTTATAGTTTCTTTATTTTCATTGCTATTTAAAAGGCATCACCTGCAGGAAGGTAAACTTTTAATCCTGCATGGGCCAAAGTGGAATAAAGATGTAAGGTTGGGTTTACATAATTTCCTATCCGCTTACCATACTGAGCGTATCCATTTAAAGGGTATACTTAAAACATTTACAAATTAATGCAAGTTTGTGCATCTGTTTCTCTTTTTGGATACACAAAAAGGAAAGAAATTCATTGTTTACGGTTTGTAACTATTTTTAAATTAAAAAAAAACTTTTTTCTATTAAAGAAATGGTTTAGTCTTTTTTATTGAATTGCAGAATGGATGAAAGCAGAGGGGCTTTTGTTTGCATGTATTATACCAGAATTCCAAAAAAGAGATCTTTTTTTGCTTATTGATTTTAAGAATAAATAAATCTGTAATAACCTTTATTTGCCCTTCAAGTGGATGTAAGAGTCAACACTCTTTGTATATTACACCTATAAAGGATAGTTTTTTAAAAAGTTTTTTTTGACTACGGAAAGTTCTGCTGGTGGGGGGGAAAAACATACTTGAAAAACTTTTTAATTTTTAAGCATATCATCCTTATTCTACTGTGCACCTACTGGAAAAATTATTAATTGCCAAGATCTTTTTGATGCTAAAATACTATATGAAAAATAATTTTAACTTAGCAACCAAAATGTGTCTTAATTGTATATATCTAGAATAAGGTGGCATTTTTTCCAAGGGAGGACTTTTTTGAGAAAATGGATCCAAATAGTGATGGGGATTACGTCGACTATCGTCATCGGGTCGATTTTATATCAGCAATTTTCAAAAAGATTTCCCATAGCGATAATAGATTTTCGCCGTACCCTAAAGTCTATGGAGAGGGAAAAACACCTTCAATCTTACACCCAAAAAGGGGTGGGAAGCTGGAATTAACGTCCACAAAGTCAAATGGATAGTGCTAATCTTTGGGGAACACACTTAGGTGTAAAAGCCCAAAAAAAAGGCACACCCATTTACTATTCCCGTCTTGTCCCACAGCCTGACCTTAAACCTGCATACCCACAAAATTTAAAAAATGCCTAAGGCGTATAAAAGTGAACCTCTTTTTTCTTAAAATGGGCATTGAATATCCCTGTCCTGGGAAAGCAGCATGAGCCCCAAACCCGCAGACCCCAGATTAAAAAGTGCCGGAAAAAGAGTCTTTCAACACCATTTTTTTTAGTTGAACTGGACATTGACTAGACTTCCTGGACCGCAGTTGACCCCTTAAAACCCTTTTGACCCCAGATTAAAAAAATGCCGGGAAAAGGGTCTTTCAACCCCATTTTTTTTTGAACTGACTTGACTAAATTTTCCCGGACCCCAGTTGACCTTAAACCCCGTCGACCCACAGATTAAAAAATGCCGGGGAAAGGAATCTTTCACCACCCTTTTTGTTGAACTGGAATTGACTAGACCGCCGGACCCCGTTTTACCATTAAACCTGTCGACCCCCCAGATTAAAAAGTGCCGGGAAAAAAAGTCTTTCAACCACCATTTAGTTAACTGGCATTGACTAGACCTGTCCTGGACCCCGTATGACCATTAAACCTTCTGACCCAAGATTAAAAAAATGCCCCGGGAAAAGGAGTCTTTCAACCACCATTTTTTCTGAACTGACATTGACTAGACCGTCCTGGGCCGC